>JBCFXI010000640.1:0-127756 GCA_038496175.1 Ampulex compressa
ATATAATTTTTTATTAATATATATAAAAAGAGTCACTATATTTATTTTTACCTCCCACTGGATGACTTTGTGTCTCGTTCACTTGATCATCCTCTAGGAATGTAACCTTTCTAGGCTTTGATTCTGTATTCTCATTCTCTCCGGTCTTTATGGATGATTTTGCTGGCTGTGGCTGTGGCTGTGGCTTATTGTAACCTAGTTGTGTCAAAAGCGCCTCAGCTGCAGCTCTTTTGGCTAATTTCTTATTAGGACCCATCCCTTGTGCAGAATGCTGGCCCATTGTAACTTCCACAATAAATTCTCTACGCCGTGGAACACCTTTCTCCTCTATCAAATTGTACACTGGTTCCTTTTCTCGCTTAGCTTGTTGTATTTGAAGAAGACGCGATACTGGATTAACTTCCTCTGCAGCTTCAGATTCAGAGCGTGGTTCTTGATAAACTTTGATAAGATTTCGCGACTTCTTTTTTGTTGCCGGTGGTCTACGCTTTACTCTTAACGACTGATTTCCCATAGTAACAGGTAATGGCGAAAGATGCTTCAATTCCTCCAGCATTAATTCAGCTGCACGTCTTTTCGATATCTGTCAAGAAAAATAATATATAAAGACAAGGAACTTTGCTGAGCAAATTTCAATCAAATATTGTTGTTCAGCTGTACCTTTTTTGAGGATCCTTCACCTACGGTACATTTATCTCCAACAATGCATTTTGTCATAAAAGTCCTAATATGAGGTTTTCCACTTTCGTGCACCACTTCAAAGCTTACAGGGAGACCACGTTTTAATGCAGTTTCATGAACCAACGAGACAGGACTTTTCAATTCAGCATTTGGATCATCAAGTTCGCCTAAAGTTCCATTTTCGTTATTACAAGCGTTTGATACTTCTTCTGGTAGAGGCAACTGACGCAACTGTTCCAGAGCCCGGCTTGCTGCATCGTGTCGTGCCGCTTGCACTGTTACACCTCTACCGGTAAATTCGCGCTGCCCAACCTGTGGATTTCAGTGTACAAGAAAATTGAAATTACAAATTACAATTCGTGCGCTATATATTACAAACGTTGCGCTATGTATAGAGATATGTACCCTCAATGTAACCAAAAATAATCCTCCCTGAGGCTCAACGGGAAATCCTCTATTATATGTAGGAAAACAGGGAGTAAACATTCGAGGATAATTGTTAAGCCCAACATTTGGTGGAAATTGTGGTACAAATTGCTGTACACCTGCTGGTGGAGCTTGCCTAAATGTATAAACCGTCTGTTCACCCCTCTTCATAGCTAAAGCATTTAATTCTACGGTTGGTGGTAAATGTCCTATAATATAAATATAGAACAATTAGAAAAATTTTGTGTACTTGGCGACAATCAACGTTGAGTATGCAACTACCAGAACCAGCAGGGCATCTACCCGGATGTCCGATCCTCATCGCCTTTGTAGGCTTAAGTGGAGGACGCTGATACCAAGTTCTCGTCAGCGCTTCATTAGCTGCACTGTGTTGAGCTTTTTTTATACTAGGACCCTCTGCTACATATTCCTCTTCTCCAAGTTTTAACGTTACAGTAAAACGTTTTTTGTGCGCTGGTCCTTGTTCATTAGTCAATCTATACTGATGTTGGATTTTATTAAAACGTGCCAATTCATTTAATAAGCACATCGGTGTTTTTTCTTTCATGTTTGCCAAAGCTGGATTAGTCACGCTAGTATGAGTTTGAGTGGATGGACTCTGATCTCTGGACTCTCCATTCACCTCTGTCGTAGGTTTATTCTGTTCTATATTTTGTTGCAACTGTACATGTTGTGGAGGTGATTGATTTTGCTGATTGTTTTGCTGCTGTGGATACTGAGGTGGCTGGAGATTAGAAGTTTGAAGATTCACAGAGATATTATTTGTTTGGTCTTTTAAATTAACGTTGACCATAGTACCTGAATAAACATAAGGTGTATACATTTAATATAAGCAATTTTAAAATGTCTATGTATAAAAAAATTGTATAAGATTACCATTTGTAGTGTGTGTATTCATGCCCATCAACATTGGCTGTCTTGGATTGCCATGTGGTGGTGCGGCATGTTGCATGTGATGCATATGCTGTTGATGGGGGGGCATGGACAGTATTTGCAGATGTGGATTCTGATGCGGTAATGGATGCTGCGGCTGATGTGTAGGGGCCATATTAGCCTGCTGCATAGGACGCATCGGAGCTCCCATCCTGTGGACACAATAAAATATTATATACTTATTGCAATAACTTCTTATCTATTAAACACCAAATGATATAAATGAATATTTTCATTTGCTCAATTGATCAAACGGATCAAGAATAACCATGAACTTTCTTATGCCTTCTGATTCTCTGTTCCTTAACAAGGTACTAACCTATTATGATCTCGGAGCTGGTTTTGCATTGTATGATGTTGGTGACGTAACATCGTAAGAAAACCTAAAAAGTGAAATCTGTTTTCAAGAAGTATTGGAAAAAGTTATTACTATTTTTAATAAGACACCCATCTTTTATGTATAACAGTCATTTGTACATTAGTACAATACCAAATATAAATGACAAATGTTTAGTTATGAAAGTTTATCTACTATGGTAAGTTGAATATTATTGTAAAACAAATGTGTTATAAGTGTTTCACATTATTTATAGTAGATCCAAATTATAGTAGAACCTCGAATTGTCAATGGACCGTAAGCGTAGCATAAAGCCGTTAAAATGATATTTTGTCTATAAATAATACAGTCGATACACAGTGGGCTTGGCCGGCTATTTGGCAGTAGTACTATGCGCTTGAATTTTCTTACCGAAGTCTGTTCTATTTCACGAAAATTTTCAGGTTAAACAACGACAAAATTTCTCGCGAAACAAATCTGCACTTTGACGAACACTGCCAGGCCCTTTGCACGGCTATTGGCAAACAGTAAAGAAAATAGTCTGTAGACTAAAATGCGGCCATTTTGATGTGAGACTCTTGGCTACCGTTTCTCATCCCTTCCAGAGGCTACCCTATTTGCCGATTTTTTCAAAAGTGGACATATCGATATAACATATATCGATACCTCCCGTGTTCTGGTCTATAATAAAGGATATTTCCGACGTTTATTAGATTTTCAAAACTCTCTATAAAAAGCCTCTTTATCATCACAATTTCATCGTCTTTCATTTGTTTTAACATAATGTTGCCAAAGAGCTGCGGTGGTGTAGTGCATAGAAGCTCAGACTTCCACGCGGGAGACCCGGGTTCGAATCCCGCCCATCACCTCTGGTTTTTCCGTCTGATATGTATACTCTGGTAGTTCGGAATCCACCTGAAACAGTAGGACGGTCCTAGGCTTAAATGACTTTAGCGGCGGTGCCAAAAATAAATTTAAGAAAAATGTGACCAAATTATAGATTTTTAGATGCATATCGGTTGATCATTCCATCAGTTACTTTAAAATTCTAAAAAAATACATGTACGAAGAAGATTTATAAATGACCAATCAATCGAATAAACGGGTTAGGTTGTATGTTTAAAATAAATACATAAATTATATTATTTTAGCCAATAAATGTTTGGTTAAAGCTGCCTTCATACTCCCATCATTTGCGGCAAAGAGAAAGCAAAATGGAATCTTCCAATGGGATTCTTATTACAAAGATGTAATTTAAGTCCACCAATTATTTAATTCAGTAAATTCAGAAAAATTTGTGTTTATGTTTATTCGATTTCACAAGGTTAGTCAAACTAATTGGGTTAATCTTTTGCAAAGTTTCTTCTTTGAACGAGTATGATTGTAACGCAGTATATAGAATGGTTGACACAATGTTTTCTGCCAAAAACCATATATTTTAATTATCAACGTATTTTACAACTATCTTTTGACAAAGAATAAAACACACGAATTCATCAGAAGTGGTAATTACTTTTCTGATTTAGATAAAAAAAAATGGAGATTTTCGTAATTCTCTATCAAATATTATTGGATTTAGATGTCATACTCAAAGATCAAATAGGCAGCTTTAGTAAGGTATCGTATTGTAAGTACTTTCATTTGCCACAATATGATGAGGTCGCTTTAGGACATTTTTTTTTTCAAATGTATCATGTGTAATTTAAAATTGTAATCAACATAAATTTCCCTGAAATAACCAACTTTGCCGATCGGTCTATATTTTAAGTTAATAAGTATTATACAATGTTCTGCATCTGAAAGCACATACCAGATTTCACTTTTTAGTGATTGTAAACTTCAATAGATAAGTTTGATTTCAGTGTGTACCTATTTTCTTCCATTATATTTTTAGATGTAATATTAAATTTCCTTTAACGTCTTATATATTGTTTCATGTACAAGGAATTTATCTTCTATGTATGTTGAAAAAATTGATTCTGAATTTCTCTCTCAGTTTCTTTATTCCTTTCCAGGTTTAGTTACTATTTTTTTTAAATATAAACGTAAAAATGGAACAATCGTTTCACTATGAATTTTTTTTATAATATCATTAATACATATCTATTTACAATGGCATATGCATAAAAACACATGCGTTACTACCAATAGGTATCATGGAAAAATAGTAACTAATTCTATCCATTCTGGACAATACATTAAAGAAAATGTACAAAATAGGACTAATAAGATACATATCTAAATAAATGTAAGAACAAGTTAAATATACAGTATCCATTATAATAAACAATATTTCTGTCTTGATCTCTTGGTTTTTTCTTAAATGCATATAAAAATTTCCCACATTTTCATTCACACATATTCTGGTCAGTACCTAAGTTCTGTATTTTTTACAATTAATTCTGCATGTAATCAATGCTAGAAGGATTTCTTATATAAAAAATGAAGTGTTGCAAGTTACAGTTTAATTCCCACAAGTTTATAGCTGTAATTAATCAATGAGGATGCAACATATAATTTTATAAAAGATGTAGCATTATACATTGGATGCATGGATCCCATACTTCTGATCATTACTATATAACATAATTAACTTGCCAAAGCGTAAATGAAATAAAAATTTCCCACTATTGCTACCTAGAACTTAATAATTAAATTACATACTTCGAGGTATTTATTATAATTACTTATTAATTCATAATAGAATCGCACTTAGTGTTACATTTATTCAACTTTCTTGGAGCCAATAAGCGTCTAGCATCATTGTCTCTGAGACTCAGCTAAGCTCCATTATTATAAAATAATTTATGAAATGTTTAACGGGTTAGATTAATAAATAGTATTCAATATTTGTTTTGCTAGTAGATTTATAAAGAGGAGAATATAAGTATTTAACGTTCTTGTACGAAAAACTTAGGTTGATTATCTCACTTAAGATTTAATTACATTTGTTTAAATATAAAAGGGTTGTAACAATGACTTTCATTGAAATTGAACATAGCTATTTTCATTGTTAGTAAGAGATTAATTTTTGAAAAAACCTTGTATAAAATTTTCGTATCTGTATTTACATGTTAAATGCACATTATCAAATCTTTACAAAAATTACCCTCTTATATTTAAATTTGCAAAATAGTAATTTAAACAGATTGATGATATGTCAGAATTTATCTGTATATTATGCAAAGAAATCTTACTTTAATATATGAAGATAATGAATCTAATGAAGAATTCTGCTTGCAGAAAAAATACATGTAATATGCATAAATCCAAATGGTAATGCTATATAGTTCCATCAATCAATAAGCAAGATAATCGTCCCAATGATTAAATCTAGGACAAACTACTTAATATTTGGTCAAATCACTGTTGCTCCTTAAGGTAATCAAAGTGACTCTGACTTCATCTATTATTTGTATAAATAATTTATATTACCGCCATGTATCTTTCAACCCACTTTGATCAAACAAGCGATTGATGATAAAGATTTATAATTTTTCGATGTTATGAATATGTGATTATTGATGTCCTGCTTCTTGTACATAAAATTCCCAATAGAACCAATGTTATACATAAATATTTATGTAAATATTGATTGCCATGCTTGTTTGTATTAATACATTATTCGTACAGAGACATTGTATAATTTCAAATCAAATACTAAAAGGATCGAAATTTATATATTATACACTGTAGTGTGCCATCGTAAATCATTATATCAAATATTTCTAAATTTCGTGCCTCAGAAGAAAGTGAGTTGAACAATCATACATTTCAGTACTAATTTACAATAGCATCAGGCACTGTCAACCCTTCGTGGAAAACCTTACAATAAATTCTGTTTCATAAGGTAACATGTGATTAAATGTATACATTTAATATTTTATCATCTTGCAGGTTAATACTTTAATGCATTGATTTTTGGAAAAAAGATTCATCGCATCGTTTCCATTTTCATGGTATTTTAATGTATCAAATTACATGACAAAATATGTAGTAAACCATTTAGATACAAGTATTGATAAAATTTGTTTTGAACAGAAGATATGTGCTCAATTTCAGATGAGTTTCCACACAAACATATTGTTCTGTGGTTCCTCATTCTTTCAAAATAATGGAAATCAGATCTCAATAAGACATTATAATATTAACAACATATGTAACAAAATTTACAGAATCGTTAGCTTTAAACTACAATGTCTAATTAATTTTATTATTCGGTACAAAATTGCATCATAAGTTATAAAATATAGTAAACATAAAGTATACAGTTGCAATATGAGTATGTTTATACTTTTTAAAATTTGATATGCACAATACGAACTCTGCAGCTGGTAGAATTCTGTTTAGTACTTTGATCCTCTATTGTGTCCAGAAATTATGCACCCCCTTAAAGGATGCCCCAAAATTAGTAAATCCTAAATCAAAAACACTAACATTATATAAAAAATGTCCTCATAACTGTGTTTCACACTTACATTTACATTTTGCATGCATCCATTCAATTCTTCACTCATATACTCTAAATAAAAAATTGACAAAATCATCCTGCCCCAACGTGAAGTTAAAGAAAATTGATCATGCCACAAACGGAAATTTTTATGTTATATTAAAATGTTTCAAATGTTTACCTTGATAACTTTCAGACATATTCAATAATGTACATAATCAATGTCCTTAGTGACAACAAATTTCAGTTCTTCCAACACATTGTGCATATAACTCTATAATGAATTTTTAAATCCATTTTTTGATAACAAACTCCACAAAAATATCTTTATAAAAAGTAATACGTGTTCAAGCTTCGAATAACCTTGATTATTGTCATGATGCACATATGTCCAATCTTTAAAGAGATGACAATGCAAAACACATTTCTACCAACTGGATGTTCGTAAAGTAAAGTGTGAGAAAAAGAATGTAAAAATCATCTCCTTGGTTGACACCCAGAATGCTATTTTCATTCGGCTTTATCAACTATTATCACACTGCACATTTTTAAAATATACATTCATAAACACTGCTATAATTGTCCCATTACAGGTCTACAACACATCTAATGGGTACCTCGTGTCCCATAAAGAACCTGTATCCAATTCTTTGAATGTCCTCACTCTCGTTATTGACATAATGCCCCAATAATACACCAAATGCTTTAGCTTATTTTTTTTGCGCCATTGTGATTCACTTTATGATTTACAGGCCAGCCATCCTCTTGCACAGTTTTAACATATTCTTCCAATAGCGCAGCTAAATTACGTCTTTTAAATCTCAATGATTCTTTCACGATATCCCGCAGAAATGCAAGTCGTATGTCTAATGTTCCTTGGATTTGATGTAAATGTGAAAATAATGTTGCATAATCTGAAATAAAGTTAGATTGTTATTCAGTGTATTGTAATTGATCTTACTAAAAATGCATAAAATATATTCAATAAATATTCAGAAATTTCTTTTACATCGAAAACAAGCTAGTTAATGTATCATTGAAAATAATGTATCATTGAAACATGTTTACTTCAAAATATTGAAAAAAATGTAGAATAACTTACTTGTTCCTCTTCTCCGTACTTCTTTATATACTAGTTCTCTAATGGACAAATTATGTCTTCTGATGTCTTCAAGTTCCTTTTTTGTCAGAACCTTTTCCTTTTCTGCTTTTGCATCGCGCTTTTCTTCAATGTGATTCGTCAATCTTTCTTCAGCTAAACACTCAACTTTAACACTATTTTCAACACAATCGTGAGGAGGTAGTTTATTACACTCGTTTTTTGCATGATCTATTCTTTCAACTTTGACATCACTTTTAGGGGTGTCAATGTTGTTGCTTATTGCAGGAGTTAAAGCCAGTGGAGCATCCATATGATTATTAATATGGTCTGACGGAATTGCTTCAAAGACTGGTATTAATGGCATTTCTGCTACTCCATTTACTAATTTTTCTGACGGATTTGGACTAGGTGGACTGAATGCGTTAAACGCATAGTTTGGACTTTGACCACCATGAGAATCCGCAGTTGGTGTCACTTGATTCTTTGTATCATCCATCCATGGTATTGGAGAGCTTGGGGGTGTGTTGGCAGGAGCGTAGGATGGTCTCCGTACGATGACATCTTTGGGTATAGGACCTGGTCTCCTTTTATTAGGTGGGGGTCTGGACGCAAGCGCACCACCTCCATCAGATGCTGGCAGTGTACGCTTTAGACCACCCTTCGAAGTTGAGGATGTAGCACCAACCATGTCAATATCTGCCTCGTCCACCATCATCCGTTTATCTATCTTAAAAGGATTGCCTACAAAAAATATAATGTAAATATTATCTTTCTATAATTCTTAGTGCACTATTCTGTATGTTGTTTAAGTATTAAAATATTACCGAACATGTGTTGCCTAACAGGAACACTCTCGATCTCTCTCAAAGGAGGCGTCATGCGTTTGAGATATTCCTGATAATTCCCCATTTGTGCTAAAGGCATTGAATGTACGTAGTCATCATCTAGCAGCTTAGTGTGTAGCAAACTAGGTTGTAAGAAGTTTGCGCGCATTCTCACAACTTGGTCTAAAAGTGATTTTCTTGGAACGTCGAAAGCGTTCCTATAACTTTGGGCACCACGTTGTTGTTGATTTCTTACTAATCCAATGACAAATCCACCAAATTCATTTAATTGATCCCTGAGGCCAGTAAACTTGTCTTGTAGTAACGGATGTGATACCTAGGAAAAGATGAAACATATATTTTAGTTAATACTGTAAAAATGTTCTTTATTATACATTAACATATATACGTGCAATTATTTTCTTACCAAGTCTTTTTTTAAAGGGGTTCTAGGAACAACTCTAACACCTTCTGTTACGGCAGCTGTACTACCGTTTACTAAATTCTTGGTCATGTAAGCTGCAGCAAGCTGCTTGGAAATAAATTCACTGCAGAGTCTATCAAATTCTCTTTTAGCTTCGTTCTTTAGTCGTTTTAGGTAATTCAACACACTGTATGATAGCGAATTATCCATGTTATCAGGAATTAATGTCTGAGCTAGTGGCGCGGGTGCTCCCATTCTTGTTAAGGCTCTTCTTAGAGACTGTAATGCAGGAAAACATGTTAATGAGTGAGGACAAGCAGGATATACAATCTACTGTACTGTATCTTAAACAATACTTGCCGCTGCATAATATGTAGGCATAGTTCTCATGTAATTTTGAAACTGTGTTCTCCACTCATTTGTCGGTTTCAGTCTGTGTACTTTAAACAGTTCTTCCAGTAAAGGTAGTAATACAGGATAGTTGTAGGGCATAACAAACAGATTTACACATGTCAAGTTTGTACTTGCTTTTAAATATCCAAACGGATGGCCCACGTCACTTGATTTATAAGAATTTGCTACAAATACTTGCCAACAAATTGTTGGTTGTTTTCTTGCTAAAATATATTGCGTTAAGGGACTTGGTTCTAGTTCATACTTGTCAAATGGGAGATTTTCTATCACCATTGGTTCTTGACTGGTACAAGTAAACTTGACATTAGGATGAGCCGACCTAGGTGGCAGAGAACTAGCACTGAGATCAGGCCAGAAACTTTCGGGAATAGGCCAAAAACCAACCGCAAATCCCTTTTGGGCAGATCTTGGTACATAAATTAAACGTCTACAGGAATGCCAAGCTGTATTTCCTGGCATTGTCGGATTTGGTGGGTATAGCGTGCGTGGTCCATTGCTTGTATTATTTTCATCTTCATTTTCATCTTCATCGGGATGTTGCACATCCATAGTTAATGGTGGTGGGTCAGGACCAATCTTTTCAAAATTGATTACAACCCCAGATTGGACTTTTTGGACCAAGGAATCTATACACTGCATCATCATTCTAAATGATGTTATGCAATATGATCGACCTGTAAGAAGATATAGAATGAATAACGCACCTGCATAATATGGCTTCTTTTATATTATAGAAGAATAGAAATAAAATTAAATAATAATCAAGTATTAGTTAGTACCTCCAGTAACTTCACACATGGCATCTATCGGAGATGCATCACTGGCTACTAATCCAGTATCCCTTTCAACGGCCGGTGTTCCCGATAATCTTAATACCAAAGAAAACAATCTTTGATCCCATCTAAATGGTTCTTTTGTTAATTCAGATCCAGGTATAGGAGAATGCATGGGCAAGGTGAACTTTTAAAAGTTAAATAAAATTTTCATTAGATATAGTTTTTAACTTTATATATAAATTATCCTTTGAAAAGTGTGAAACACTCACATCTTGATGTACTCCACTATTGGTCGTATATTTACCGCCATCCGTAATGACTACGATGACTGATGGCTCTAAATAAAATGGACACCTTCCCTGTCCATACGTGTCTATACCAGTTTGCATACGATTTATATTCAATACATCAAAAGCATGTTTTAAAGCGGCACCTAATGTTGTAAGTCCTACACATTGTAAATTTTTAAGCTCGTTCATAAAAGTTGCTAAATTCTCTTTCCATCCGGCCTGAAAAGATGAGATATATTTATGTATACACCGCCGATTATTATCATATTATAGCTCGTGTATAACCACAATTTTTATAATTTCATTACAATACTAATCTAGTTTCAGACATAAAGATGCTTTTACTAAACTTCCTTTAAAACCTTTTTACAAGCATGATATCTATTATGACATACAAATCCTCTGTAAATTACAACTGGCAGAATAAATATGTTCCAATATTTCGTTGAAAGATCCGTTATAAAAAGTACAATTTCACGAGTACGATCATAGCTTTAAAAATTTGGCGCGCAGCTGATTCCGCGCGAGGGAGGAAAGGGGAGGGGGCGCCAGGGCGCTTCCTCGTGGTGAGCCCCCACCCTCACGCCATACACTACCCACAATGCTGCTCTTCCGTAACGGAGGACGGAAGATCGGCAAGTGCACAGTGCATGTCGCTGCTTTCCAGCTGAATATCAATTATTCAATCGTTAAACGGGAAAAATTATATGACGACTATGCAAAAGCAAAGTCGTTGTAGGACGGCAGGTATGGATGTGTTTGAAGGAAAACGTTCGGCAGATAACCGAGAAGAGAGTACGACGTCCAAGGAGGAGAGCGCGCATAAATTCGCAAGTTAACATGGCAGCGAGAAACCAAGAGGGATACGGAAAGATAGAGGGAGCAAGAGGGAATAGAAAAGGGAACGAGAGAGAGAGAGACAGATAAAGGGAGAAAGAGATATAGATAGAGGGATAGATAGAGAAAGAATGTGCGAGGGAGCCAGAAAATACTAAGGATGGGGAAATACGAAGAAGCATTACCTTGATATTCTGAGGTGGATCTTCGAAGGTCAGGAGCATGTAACGATCGCCGCGGCTCTCCGGTGATCTCTGTCGTACCTGAAAAAGGACTTAGTTTACGTACGAACGGGTTGGAAACGGGAGGCTTTTATCCACGTTGGTAGGTCGAGCCAGAACTCCAAGCGACACGGCTCACTTTCCCGACACCCACGACAAATTAACCTCCCGGCCGGGAAAGCTGTCTGACTGGCGTACCTTCACGAAAGTCTCCACGGCACTCTTGGCTACATCCAAAAGCGTGGGTCGCCCGCCCAAATAAGCCCTCTGATTCATGGAGGCCGACGTGTCGATCAAAAAGACTATTATGGTCATCTTCGCGAGCCGAACCCGCTCGTTCTCGAGGTCGTAACTGCGGCCTGAGACCTCACGTAGTCGAAACTAGCTAGCTAGGAGCCCTACGACGGCGTGGCGCATAGCTGCTTCGACCATTGAACGCTCCCGAATACGCTCCGAAAAACTTCTCTTTTATCGTAACGGCGCTCGGTCGCACCGTCTCTTTCCTTCTCTGTCGCTCTCTTTCTCTCTTTCTCTATACAACGTGTGTATATATATATATACGCGCGCGTGTATATATATATATATATATATATATATCTTTCTCTTTTTCTCTACACCGATCCGAATACGCTGCTACGCCGCGCGCCTCCGCTGCTCGAATGTGCCCGTGGACAGCGGCGCAGGATAGCAGCTGAAATGCAGGCACGAGATCGCGGATTGCGAGTTGTGAGTCGGACAGGTCTGCTGCCAGCCTGCTCGCTCTCGCTATCTCCCTCTGCGCTCTCCACCTTTCCCCCCCATAGGCCTCGTCCTTCTCCCTCTCTCGCCCCTTTCATTTCTTCGTATATCATCGCTCATGCCCGATCATCCTTCTCGCTTCGACCGTGTTTGCATGGAAACACTTCGCTCGTTTCTGCTCTCGATCAGCGAGCCGATGCTCCTCTTTATTTGTCCCTTTCGATCTTAATGCAGGAAACTGAGCATCGTTTCTCTCACTCCTTTTGCAGTCTCTCTCCCTCTAACATTTTATCTCCGTCTCGCTCGCGGTCACACTGCGTCGCGTGCCACGTGATCGGGCTGAGCACATTGCCATTGGTTCCCCACTATCGCATCGCCCGAGAGGCATCACATTTTCTCTATTGTGTGGGTACATGTCATGATGCTGTTTACTTCTGTCGAATGGACTGTCGGTTACTACACATTTTACGCGATTACCGATGGACTTCTGCGTCGCGCACGGGCCCCTTCGGTTTTATACCTTGCACCTCGTAAGGCGGCGCTTATATAGAGAAACGGTTTATGCCGGCAGTTGCAATTTTTTTTTACCCGTATCAAATTTTTTGTTGCTTTACAAGCTGTATTTGTTTTTAAGGCATCGATGCAAGTCGCGATGTTTCCATCTGATGCTCGGAGAAATATATGCGACCCTATGTTTGAGTAACGAACCGATGCTATATGATGCATTATATCTATTATCGGTGAAACGTAAATATGTATTTAATGCAGAAGATAAGACACAAGTATATAAGTTTTTAAGTTTTTCTTTGTTTTATAGTTTATCTAACTGACCATCGAATTCATCTTCCAATGTTTGCCCTATGTGGCATTAATAAAATTTATCGGACATAATTATCAAAGCTGACTAAATTTTTGTGGTCAAATAGTTTATATACAGAATAAGTGTTGTGTCAACACTATGGTGGATGATGTTAATCAAATATGCATATTAATCATCAATTTGAAAGAAAAATAGTCGTATACTTTATCAATCCTATTATCCTTTATAATCCTTTATCAATCCTATTATCCTTTATAATCCTTTATCAATGTTTGCCAAGCGTGCAACTTCTGTTCTTCATCTTTCTTCATATTCTTCAACTGTGTTGAACTGTGAATATGTGACCCTTGGAAATGTAGGAAACAGTTTTATTTCAACCAATTGAAAGTGATAATTATGTATGTATATAATTATTTAAGTAAAGTATCTATACATAAAAGATAATATGAATTTATTTCTACAAATACTTATTCTCACTTCTGTGAAGTTCTGCTTTGCTTAAAAAATCATTTACGAAATTAATCCATAACATCACAAAGTGTGGACAAAGAAGAGGGTACAGCGTCAAATGATCTTAATGAGAGTGCGGCAGCTTTGAGTGCTATCGAAAGGCATGATTTTTCATCCAGACCTTTATAAATGCCACAAATTATTCCAGCATTAAGGCAATCTCCACAACCATTGACATTAAGCTTTTCTTCTGAATGTTCAATGAAACGCAATAAAGGTAAATACATGTGTGACTCAATTGAGGTACTATTTATTAATTGTCCTTTTTCATCATAAAATGGCTCATTCGCTGAACCTCTGCGTGCTATCTACAAAAGAAAAAAAAATGATCATTAAGGTTTTAAATATCAAACATAAAACGGAAATCCATTACTTACTAGCACTCCTTGTGCACCCAAAGTGCTTATAATGATTGGAATATGCTGCGCCAGTTGCTCTGTGATTTCCTTAATTTCTTCCAAACTTGTGGATTCAGGCACTTTAATATCAAAAAACTGAGCAATAACTAATAGCTCATTTTTGTTAGGTGAAATAAAGTGCAATGATTGTTGCCACTGTGGTCCTGCTTGAAAGATTTTGGTTGCTTTGTCTATATCCGTAGGCTCATACCACACTGTAAAAGAAACACACTTTATTTTTTTTTTAACTCATTTTTGGCAGCAGCTACTAAGGTTATTTTGCTTAGGCTTTACTATTTAAGGAGGGTTTTGGGACAAATAGAGCTACAGTATAGATATCACATGGAAAATATAGAGGGGATGGGCTGGATTCAAACCCAGGTCTTTCGCATGGAAGCCCGAGCCTCTATCCATTACACCATTGTAGCTCTTTGGCACTTTTATTACTCATTTAAAAATATTTGTGGACAGGATTGTTGTTCACACTTGATATTTCACACGGATTGGTAAGTCATTTTGTATAAAATATACCTTAATACTAATTTCTCATGAGTGGAGATGCAGTATACAGGCTGCATGAGAAGCATTTATCTATCAAAACTCATTTAAGAATTTTGTAAATAGTACTGCATTTATACGAAATGAAATATATTGTAAATCTAATAACGATTTCTAAATGAAATTTTAACATTGCATACAATTACATCTTATAATTCACAATAGTACTTATTTCTCTAGCATTAATAAAAAATTAATTAATAGATATGGATGCAGATTTTGACAAGTAGTTTTACCTCTCTCACTTCATATATATTACATACATAATTTACTACTGCTTCTGCTGCAAGACCGTAGACAGCGTAGTAACAACTTTCGATTCGAAATAAACCGCGCGTTATACTTCGAATGATTAGCAGAAGATGGCGTTAAGGTCCGCGGCTTTGAAACTTACGACAAACCCGTTAATCTGTAAAATTGTTCTTAACGTTCGAGATTACGAGAAATGCAAGTTCGGAATACCTATGAACGACAAAGTTTATTTACACACAATTTAATTCTGTTCCGAACTAAGATTGGCAACTATTGTATTGAGAATTCCGTGTATCGTATAGATGACAGAATGGGCAAAACGCGTACTGGGAAAATCGCTGCTATATGCACTGCGCTCGCGTTCATTTTAGTTGTCATTGCATTTACCACACCCAATTGGCTGGAAACGGATGGAAAATTGGAGAACCCAAGATTCATAAGAATAGGTAATTAATACTGTTCTTCGTGTACAACATGTGGGAATTTTTTATTATATTTTATTCTTTTAATTTCCTCGTTTATCGGACACACGTAAAACGCTTATACGTAATTAAAGTGGGCGGTTTATGACGGATGTACTTTAATTTCTCGATATTGATCAACGTTTAAATAAACGCATAAATCATAATTATTTCTTTTAGGATTATGGCAGGTTTGCTTTCAAGGTTTTGAAGATCCGCATCATTTATACGATACTCGATTCTATGGTTGTTGGTGGGTCTTTGAAGAGGAATACTACATCATTCATAATATACTTCTTCCAGACTTTTTTGTTGCAACACAATTTTTCTTCACTCTATGTATGACCCTGCTCCTCATAGGAGGATTTCTTACGATATTATATACCTGTTGTTCACGTCACCATGACAAGTATCAATTGTTATTATGGACTACTGGCGGGAACTTGACATTAGCTGGAATTTGTGGCATAATAGCTGTCATTATATTTGGTGCCCGGGGTGATGGCAGAGATTGGATGCCAAATTGGGAGCATAATGACATTAGTTGGTCTTATGCATTGGCAGTAGTTGGTAGTTTAATGTTATTAGCAGCTGGTATACTTTTCTTGATCGAAGGGCGCAGACATAGAAAGAAGCAGGAACGTATATTAAACGAAGAACATACAACACACACGACTATTTAATGTATAAGTTGTATGATTTGCCATTGGAAGTACATTAATTATACTATCGCAGATTCCCATTCCGCACCCACGTGAGTCTAGATACATTTAATGTTTGTGTATGCTATGTATGCCATGTACAAATTTTGAAAAACGTTTAGTATTCGTTTCTATATCTATACACAATATTTTTATACTTATTTTTTAATTAGTCATATTATATACATGCTATACAAATACTCTTTAATTTAGGTAAAGCTACTATTTAATTCTCCATAATCACTGACCATTGTTAAGAGGAACATCAGCTCGAACACATATCAGAACTTAGAGCCGATATTGCATGTTATACGAAATATATATTGTTAAAACTCCGTCCATAGATATAAGAATTTTTATAGAAATTACTAGAGAATTTGTAAATAAAAGATATACCAAAAGTATAACAGAAAATTAGCATGATAAGTGAATACATCATTTATTTGCAGAATATCATTATTCCTCCATAGCAGCACTATAAAATGCATGAATTAGACAAAGTCAATTACTAAAGTTAAACTGTGCTTTTATTTTCATCGTTATCTTAGGCAAACGATTTCATTAAAAACTAAAATTTTGTATAATACTTTCATCTAGTAGCAACTAAATTTGCGCGCGATAATAAGAAAATCGTGTGTTGTAGCACGCTGTATCGTTCCAACAAAAGAATAACGCAGTAGAATACACGTACAGAATGTACAACATGCGTTTATATCGATGTAATGTATAAGTTGGCGACCTAGTTTACAGCCTATTTTAATCGGCTAAAGATATCATTTTAAGCAGAGTATTGATTAACGCCGAAAAACACATTATCACAGTATAGAAAGAAGTAAAACGTTTTTGGAAATTTTCAAAACTCTAACAGTGCGAAAATAAATGCATTCGGTTCCAAAGGGATAAAAAAAAGTTCTATGTATATTCTTGGAATAACGATTAATCATAATCATTACGATGAGCCGCATAAGAATACGGTATAGTGTCACCATGAATCATAGAAGCCGATACCAAGTGTCTCGCGATTTGTTGTTAATCTTCCGCCGGATGCAATTGATCTTACGGACATCAGACGAATATATTAGGCTGTCATTCTTACGCATAAATATATGAAAAAAGTTCCACCACTTGCGTAGCTTCATATTTATACGTTAGTATTTATTTGTACAATCAGTGTTTTATTAAGAGCACATCGATTGTTGTCGAATCAGTTAGAATAAAAACTATTGGTTAAATTGTAGAAAAAAACTTATTCTCTTAGATATGACACTGACGTACATTGCGACTATTCCCGTTTCCTCATGCATCGTGCGTAATGAAAGTGAATTAACGTAGGTGCAAAGCAAAATTTCTTTCCTTGTGGAATGCCATAAAATTATCGAGACCAACGCATTATACAGTGATATTACATATCCTTGGTATCTATTAACGAAAAAAGCGTTTATCGATCGAATGCCATTTATCACGCCGATGGAATTATTATGAAATCATAAGGGTATAAAAAGCTATGTACAACGGTAAGTTGCAACTACTTGTTTGATCCACTCGTGGGATACTTACGATTTTACAAGGTTAGGTTAGGTGACGCGTTACATGGCCACTGACAACATAACGCGCCTGGGTGTGGTTAATACCGTGGGATCTTTTCTAGACTGTGTAAATTTAAGTCATTTACGGTTGGAACTGTCACCATAACAGGTAGTACTTCGTAAGCGCGCGATGATGAAAAAGAGAAGCCTATCCGGAAATGTAGGAGTCGGCATCTTTTTGATTGCCCTGGTGTGCGTTTTGGTAGCGTTTAGTACCGCATCATGGTTAACCAGCGATTATCGAATTACAAACGCTCGATTGGAAAAATTGGGACTTTGGAGTAACTGCTTCAAGTCTCTTCCCGACCCTCAACAGGCCGATGCACCTCAACGATTTTACGCAGGTTGCAGATGGGTTTACGATCCGTTTACAACAGGTTATTCCGAAATTCGTGGCTTCCTTTTACCTCGTAAGTTTTTTTATCATACTTCATTTGTCGTTGTTTTACACCAACGAATAAATAAGCAATAATGTATAAATATTTTCTTTTATAGCGTTTATGATAGCTACCCAATTTTTCTTCACATTATGCTTCTTAATGGGTCTTGTGGCTTTCGGGCTGATCTTGCTGTTTACCCTGTGTTGTGATCCAGAACAGCAACGATATGTGTTACTGATAATCATTATTGCGTTTTTGACTGTGGGCAGTGGTTTAAATGGTGGAATTGCCGTTATAATATTCGCATCCCTTGGAAATATGGATGGCTGGATGCCGGATCACGAAAACAATTATTTTGGGTGGTCTTTTGCACTAGGTGTTATAGGTAGCGTGCTGATGTTAATTGCGAGTGCCCTCTTCTTCGTCGAAGCTAATATACAGCGCAAGAAACGTAAATACTTTAAGGAATCTCAAACTCGATTTCCTGTTGAATATCGTGCTTAGATAGTTAGTTTTGCATCTCCAACTATTTGAGTATTCATAAGGATATCTTCAAAATTTAATTATACTACTCCGTCCATATTGCTTAAGGATATTAAACATACACCAAAATATATATTAGTAAAAGTACAATCCCTTTTTGTACTTGTTAAATTAATGTAATCAATAAGATTTATATTTTTGTATCATTTTTTTACAAGAAATCTGGATGTTCGGATGAAATACTTTTGAACAACAATATTAATATGAGATTATTCGAAACTGTAACTTTTGCTAAAAGATATTTTGACAATCGTGACCAACTAATATGATTTTAATGAATTAATCTTTTTTATAGAACTTTTTTTTATATACGTGAAATGATCCTATTTCAAGTGGCAGTGTATATGTATACATATACATTTGCTTATTGTGTCATGTCAGTATAATTTTTAAGAGATGAAATAGTAAATCAGTGGAGAGAGAGAGGTTGTATTATTAGTAATACAATTGCAGTACGATTATACTGTACTTTAGGATTATTTACTGATGGCAAGTGCTGTTAAATATATGCAGCAATATGTAAAGTAATATTTAATAGAATTAAAAGATATGGTCTGTTGTATGCATTTTGTACAAATAGTAAGTAACATAGATGTAACATCCGAATCTGTTTGCTGTAATCATTGCATGCATCATTCAATAAACGTTTTGATATACAAGAGGAAAGGAAGGGCTTTTAATAACGTTACATCTCATACTCGAGAAAAAAATATACTTTGGTACACACGGAGTCATTAATTTGTTTCCGATCCTTGAAGGGGAGCAATGAAAAGTTATAAATCTGGACCAATTGGTCTGGCACCACTATGGTCGTATTTCAACTTCTCCCCCTTAGGGGTCTGGAACAAATGAATGATTCCGTGTATACAAAGGCAGACACGTGATTTTGAATTATGCACGAAGTGACATCTTGCGGCCAAACATCAGGATGTTTCATCGTTGGTAGCAATGCAACGACAAGAGGTGTGGCAAGGAATTGAGAGAAGTAAATTCTTACATTTGTAAACGCGGTGTCCTTCATCGCAATTACTCTATATGTGCAAAATTGTAAGCTGAAGTATCGATATGACGGTCGACAAGCAAGAGTATCACAGAGCATCAAGTAAGTATATTATTCTTCCTTGCTTACATTTAAACTTAATTTCTTAACCTTTCATAATGTTTTTATTCACGAAATAGATGCTGTACTTTTTGGAGGAGTTCTTACTTATATAGCCAATATGTTCTTACTGATAGCATTCACAAGGTAACATCGTTGTTGACATGTCATTTTTCTTACGACGACAGAAGTTATGTTTTGAAATTTGTGATTCTCAATTTATTACAGCCCTTATTGGATCGAGTCCTATCAGGAGACTTTTAGTAATTTTAAACACATGGGCCTCTGGGAATATTGCTTCAAAAATTTTCGGTATCCATATTATCAATTTGACAAGGAATTCAATGGATGTCATCACATTTTCTCCGAAGAATATCATGTTATAAGAGAATGGTTGCTACCAGTGTGGCTCATGGTTGTACAAGGATTCACGACCCTTGCTATTCTACTCTCTTTCTTCGTGCAAGCTATTATCGCATTGATCGTGATTCGATGGCCATTAACCTTTGTCCTACGATACGAGTGGTTCCTTTCCTCAATTGCGTTTCTATGCAATATGGTTATTGGTAAATAATACCTGATTTTTATACAATATATTATATGAGAATTGTGCTTAATCTCATCTCTTTGATATTTCAGGTGTATTGCTATTCTTAGCAGTTTCTATATTTGGAGGGCAGTGTTGGCGCAGAGACTGGTTACTATATCCCAATTTTAATCATTTGTCATGGTCATACGGCCTTGCAGTCATATCGTTCATGTTTCACTTTTTTGCGGCATTCTTCCTATACTTGGATGCAAGAACCGGTTACAAACTGCGTAAAGAATCTCGTAATCTCGTGATGCAGATGCAACCTAATCCACAGAGCCACCATGGTTTGCAGAGAAGTGGATATGTATAACTCATGATTTTGTGCTGTAACTTTAGGCAGAAATTGCGGAGAAATTTGTATTTCCGTATGACTACCTTGATGAGCAGCTTAGTCACCATTATGACTAAGAAGAGATCTGCTATTTTCTGAATGATCACATGATCATATTGGAGTGTAGCAATATCAGTACAATTTTATTCCGCCCATTTTTCAATTTCTTCGTTTTTTTTTCTTTTCTTTTTATAAAAGTCTACACTTTTTATAAGATTTATTGTTCATATAGTAGTAATCACAAAGGTGTTTAAGAAAAAGCCACTTTGGTCTATCTGCATCGTCGGTGCGCATATGCAATTAGAATTACGCTAGCGACACAAACTAGGCCGATAATTCCGTTCAAATTATTTATAATATGGGTCAGTCTGTAATGTGCCTATTCCACGGATTTTTAATTTAAGTATTGCAAGCACAAGAAAAATCGTTCTAGCACATCGTTATCGACTGAATCATGCTAAGTGTTTGTTAAAAACTTATAACTTTCAGTTCACTTAATGTGAACATTATTAGTATTAAAGACTGCACCGTCCACTCAATAAATATATATACATTATATATTATATAAAAATAAATATACACACACACACACACATATATGCATACATACATACTCACATATACATACATTTTATATACATATTGTAATGTATTGAAACGTTGATGTTTAGTAAAATCTATTCTATGATGAATAAAAGTATATAGTATGATTGATACCCGATCGTAGAGTCACTGACCTGGTATGGAGTACTGTACTGCGATGTTCATGACATAGTGAATTGTATCCAGTGGCAAATTTCCATCGAGGATAATGAGGCTGCTCCTCTTCACGTGCGACTCATGTTTTCTTATCAAACTCGGATCGATAGCCGCGAAGGCCGCCCACTCCATCTCGCCGATCCCAACGTAACATTCCCCGTGTCGGTCGACTGTCGCTGTGTATCTGCGAATGAACAACAATTCTATCAGTGATTTACGTTTCGTGAAACTCGATTATGAGGGTTGATACGAACCTGGCCGTTTTCACATTTGGTAACTGTTCCACTGTGCGGCCGCTTTTTCCCAAGCTCTTAATTATAGCCTTTCCAGGATCATCGTTACCAACGACAGATATTAACAATGTATCATCGAGTCCAAGGTTGATCAAGGCGTTAGCTACGTTTCGACCGACCCCACCACAACTTTCTCGGCTTTGACCGCTGTGCGTTCTCTCATCGCACTGAAGGAAAAAAAGAAATGCGTCGATTATTGATTCAGATTGCAAAAAAATCAGTACGCTGATCTCTATCTTTCCTATCATGATACATCTTCCAGGTTACTCGCGAATAGACCCACAAAGCGATTTTCGCACATAAAACGGAACGACTTTATATCTCAAGGATAAACTCCGTGTGCGCCGTATATTCATAGCATTCTTTTGCATTATTGCAAACTAACGCGAAGACCTGCCACCGTACGTAGCGAGGGTCGCTCGTTGCAACGATTCAATTACGAGACAAGCATCTGTCCCGAGGCACCTGGACGGTCATTCAGTAGAGGCGGGCACTTGCCCAGCGGTAAGAAGGTCCCTATAACGGCGCCAAGCGTGCAACCCTCTCACCTTCTTCGCCTTTCGCCGGGTCTCCCCTTTCATCTCACTTGGTGGCGCGCGAACCTCCACCTCCTACTTACCTCCTTCTCTCCCTTGCCCATTCCTTCTCTTTCCGACATTACCCTCATCCCTCTATCTCCGTCTTTCTCCCACCCACCGGCTACATCGCGCTGGGTCGCGCTGTCTGTCGCGTAGGCGCCGACACCGTGCAGTACGAGTCAGTCCGGTTGCCTACCTCGGGCGCTGCTGACAACCAGCCACCCTTCGCTCCGCCAAGGCGTACGGTGTACGATTCCTCGCGCACGTACCACCATCACTGCTGTGCATTTCAACCCGCGATTCGAGTATCACGAATTTGTACCCTGATCGAGTTCGGACCACGTAATATCCTTCGGCTCGTCTCGATAGCGAGGCGCTACTTCGCGCTATGCGCCGCGGTTCTCGCCCACGCGAGCCACCGACGAGAGGAACGAACACCGCGGAGGCGCCGACAGGGACAACGTCGGGAACATTGACGGTTAAAAGAATTGCGGTATACCCAAAGAGGTGCGCCATCACGGCGTACAAGGCGAGATCCTCGCCACGGTGGTGAGGAGACGTACGGGACGAATGAGAGGGAAACGTCGAAAGGAAGCTTCGTGGCATGAACGACGAAGACAACAGCACCGACGAGGTCCGCGGCGATGCTTATAGACGTGACGTGACGACCGCGTTCGTGCCCGTCCCCGGCGAACGTGCGATTATTGACGCTCGATCGTGCCCGTGATATCTGCTCGCACGAGTGACCGCGACGATGCGTATGCCCGGTTGATCCTTTCCTCTCGGTACGGATTTTAAGGTCAGTAGAGACGTACATTCGTGTTTCGATCGTGGTACTACTAGGAGGAGCTCCTGGATTCTCTCCCTCCCCCTCCACCACTACCCTACAACCTTGTCGAGGATGTTCTCCGTCTGTCGTCCGACAACGATCGGTGGATCTTTGAAAGTGCCACGTGGTGGCGGCTGGAATGATCAAAGTAATTTTGAGCTTTCACTCGGTGCCGATTTTGGAGGATCTTTGTGAAGAATCGTGATTTTTCGTCGACGTTAAAAACGATATGATCGGAGAGAAGGGACGTGTTTGTCCTCAGCAGATTCCACGGTTGGAAGACTCGTAAAATTGCATTGCTCGTCCAAATATTCGCTATTCCCTTGGATGCCGAGGAAAATCGTACGGCGATTAATCCGCGAGAGGCGTTGTGAGCGAGGACGATGGAGGGTGACAAGCGAAAGGGGCTGATTTCCTCGCGTTTCACAGCCAGGGAATATGGGGCAAAAAAGAATCGCCGATGAATTGCTCTGGATAAACCGGGAGCCGGATTGCATAACACCACCCTCCTTTTCCCACTCTTTGTACGATCTTTCTGCGTGTTCCTCGAAGCTTTTCTCCTCCACCCTCTTTCTCACAGAACGTGACAAACATTTGTATCGATAGCTTATCCTCGTTCATATTCTCCTTCGCCTACCTTATCTTGTTCCTTTTCCCGCCTTTCCTCCTTTTGTTACTCTCCCCTTTACCCCCCCCCTGCCGCGACCTTGTCCGAGGTGGAGAAATTTAATTAAAAAATAACGGCGAAGAGAAAGAGAGAAGTAGGCATGTAGGTAGAGATGGAGGGAGAGAGGAAAAGAGAAAGTTCGAAAGAGAGAGAGGGAAGGAGGGAGGAAGAGAGAGCCGCGGAGGCGTCGAGAACGGTGGCCCATTCGGCGGGCAAGGTCAAACTATTTTTTTTATCTCTCTCGCGTAATTGCCTTACCGCGAGGCACGATAGAGAACCTAAAGAAACACCGCGTTACGTTGCACATCGATCTTCCGTTTTCCGCGGAATTACATAAACCGCGATGGGAGGGGGTGCGCTGAACGTTGACCAGGGGACATTGACTGTGAACCCCGCGGACACTACGATTGCGGGTTATTGTTCGAGATGTTTTCTGTTTTCGAAAAAAAAAGAGATGGGGTTGATCCTTACGTTCGACGAACGAAACAGTGCACCAGGCTATTCCTCCGGCGTATGTATTCAACGGGGAGCAAGCGCGGAGGGTTTAAACGATCGATGGGCCCTTAACATTCTTCCGTGTTTCGTTACAATGCGCCACTCTGTGTATTCAGCGTTGTACGGCCAGTGCACGAGGATGCACTCCAGAAACAGCGATAGCCAAGACCCTTGCGGGCCTACCTACATCCCCGTGCCGCTGGTTGCATGGCGGCAAAACTATCGTGGGATGAAATTCTTCCCCCTCCCTTGTGTGCCACTCACCCTTTCTCGATTCACTCTTTCCCTCTCACCGTATGTAGCGCGCGCGCGCACACACACACACACACGCACACACAAAGCTATACGCGTTCCTGTCGCTCCTCCGATATCCTCCCTCGGCCGCTTGCTACCTCCTACCTGCCTCTTCCTCGACCTCCTCTTTCTCCACCACCACCTTCTCCACCTCCTGTTCTTCTCATTCTCTCCTTTTCACACTGGAGAGGCAACACGGCGCGCAGAGCTAGCCGGCAAGAGATCGATAATAGAATTGCCTATCGCACGCTAGAACTGTCAGAAAGAAATACAATTTAACGTCGCTCACGCCACCGTGTCATTCGAATTGCTCCCAGACTGGCGGCCCTCGGGCCTACCTTCGAAAAAGCCGACGATCCGACATCAATGTAACGCAGAACGAGTGTCCCAAGGGATGGTTTAAATCAGTAGCGTGCATTCTGGGTAGGTTAAATCCGCCGCGCCTACTCCAGCTGAAAATAACGATCTTCGTATTTCATTAGTTTATCAAGTCTTAACCTTTATCGATGGGCTACTACGGAACGCTTATATTTTTGAAACTCCAATAACGTGTGCTTGTGGCATATGAAACCGCATTCTATCATCAGTTTTCTGTATTTATTTATTTAACACGATCTGCTTATTTGTTCATTTATTTCACGCGCTATGGGCAAAGTTGTGCTTGTAGTCAATGATAGGCGAAATGTTAATAATCGTATAAATATTTTCGAGTGATAACTGAAACGTAAGTAAATTGTACGTAAAACCTGTCTTAATGTAGTGAGTATCACACGCCGCTGGTTTAAAGCTTCGACGATGTTTATTCATGGTGGATATCATCGAATAATCCTATCCAGATTCTGATCTTTATGCCTTCTTCCGGAATACAACGATGCGCTGATCTCAAACGATCAAATAAACATGGAGCCGCGGTAGATTCTCTTTTTAATGAACAGTGTCGACACTCTTTCGCGACGTCTAAAACGATACTGCGTAGAATCAGCAAGTAATGGTCAGACTTGTGACATTTTAAGCCGGCGTTACTCTACTTTGACTTGTCTGAATAATTTTAGTGCATTTTCATCATCATGCGCCTTCATTAAATTTGCCGTTTCTAGGAACAGTAACTGAATAAAGCGTGGTTTATAGGAAAAACTCTAATTACTTTTTTATTCTCGAGCCAGGATATAAAATAGGCCCATATTTACAAAAACGTCATAATTTGTGCCACGCTCGATAAATCGGTCATTGACTTTCGGTGTTCTTTGTTCTTTGCTAAGTTCATTATAATATTATCACATAAACCTGCACTCTTGAAAGAAAAAATTAGCGATTGAGTATGATAGAAAATCGAGCAATTATTGCTAGTGCTACAATTAAAAGAAAAGAGCATTAGACTTGGAAAGAACAGGCGCAAATTTAAGAGAAAAATAAATATACCGAGAATAGAATTTCCATGAAAATACCACACCGAGTTATAGAAATACGATGTGCTTGAAACATTGCTGGTAAAGTCGCGATAAGCATTTCGGTCTCCTCGGGTTAAACTAATCGTGTCAAAAGTATCGTCGAAATAGCCGCCGGATGGTTGTTGGTCTTAAATGCTTTCGATAACACTAAAAACATATAACGGATGAATCGTTGGCAACGGTATACCCGCGATTAAGGATCCATATATTCACGTGCTTTCGTTTAACTCTTGTAAGATCTTATAAAACATAACTTAAATGTTTCCATACGCTGGATATAATTACTCTTCCGAGGACATCATTATCCTGCGTGACTCCCTAGCATTCATCCTAACTAGGACGCTACGTACTAATTACAATCGAATTCGTTTCTAACTCTAGCGATAAGTCGTCACGTTGTAACAAACGTATTAATATTAGATCGTTCCCACAGTATCATCTTTAATTTTATTTCCCCTTCGATCGTATGGATTATTACGAGTATGAAAAGCGAGGAACAGTGATCTCGGAAAAATATTAAAATTACATTCTACAACATGAAAAGTGAAGGAAAATACACGCAAGGGATGTATTTTCTCCGCCTTCTCCGCCTCCCGAAAGGACGTTCTTCTGATATATTTTTTTTGTCGATTGGTGCAGGGATCACGGCATCAACGGCACCAGCACCCTACAGCAGGCACTGCGACCAAGAACCGTTACCGCGATAACCAGCAGCCGCAATGAACAACCATCCGTTGAGGCGCATAATGTGCCTTGCGTGACACATGCCGTTCCTCGGTACGTTTCTAGTCTCGCGGCCTGCGGTATAGTACACGCTCTTACTTCCATTATACCCGGGGTATAATCCTTACAACGAGGACACGCGTACCAGGGAGGCACGATAGTATGACGGTGATGCTGCTGCAACGTTCAGTCACCCCGCAGTCGACGCACAGCCAAAAGACAGCGAAGAAAGACTGCAGCGCGAAGCCGCCCTTTTTATTTCTTTTGGAGGACCGTCAGGCGCATCGCCACTCGACGGACACCACGACCACCACGACCACGTCTAATAACAACAATAACAACAACAACAGCAGCGGCAGCAACAACAACAACAATAACAACAACAATAGCCACAATAATCACAACAACAATAATAACAACAGCAGCAATCACAACAACAACATTGAGAAGAGGGACAGCAGGCGGAGCAGCAGTCGCGAGCACGTCGCCGACGAGACGCCGGCGTCGGTGGCGTCCCAACGGCTCGCCGGCTGTGGCCAGGACGTCGCGATGCGATATTATCGGCTCTGGATCTACGCCTGTAACGTGGTGCTGCTCGGTAGCGCGGTCGGT
The DNA here is from genome assembly GCA_038496175.1 of Ampulex compressa. Taxonomy (NCBI): domain Eukaryota; kingdom Metazoa; phylum Arthropoda; class Insecta; order Hymenoptera; family Ampulicidae; genus Ampulex; species Ampulex compressa. The sequence continues at coordinate 27,404 of JBCFXI010000640.1, forward strand.
TTCGCTGCCGCCGTATCGCGGACTCTTTTGTTCACCGGCGATCCGCGCCGGCACGTGGTGCCCGGCGTCCCGCGGGCATTCGACCCGACCGCCCTTTACGCCTACCTCGCTCTCGCCTCCCAGCTGGGCCTGGTGCAGCTTCTTGGCTGCATAGCGGCCAGGAGACTCAGCGCGAGGCTACTCAACGCCTATTGGATACTCCTCCTCGCGCTCCTATTCGGCGACGCCGTCATCGGTGTCGCCTGGGTCTTCCGGTTCGAGAGGATGCGCGCCGAGCTCAGACCGACCCTCAGGCTACGTCTGCAGGTTAGAGTATTTTTACGATCGCGTCTTACTGCTTTCCTTTTTACACGCTAGGACTTTTAGACTCTTTCAAGGTGCCTTTGGAGCTGTAGGATCTGCGTGTCGCGCGGATACATTCTCTGGTATTAGTGTATTTTTACGCACAAGGACTTTTTTCCCGCTTAATTTTGGATCGTTAAGCTCATTGAGTCTGAAGGGTTTACTGCTTTAAGATGACTTCTAAATCACCGGATCTACATATTGCATGGAAATTTGTCTATGGGTGATGAGTGGAAGTCAGATCCGGATCTTCCGGGTGGAAGTCTGGAAGTTTTATTAATTATACGTCGCAATACTTAGGTATAACGATTCAAAGGGAGACGATTAATTTGCCTTGCACCCTGGCGTATCTGTGGTTGTATGTTGGTGTCGTGGTAGATATACAGAGGTTGTAGATAGTTGTCTGTATTGATAGGAGCTATCGAGTAAACGGGCGAAACCAATATTTGTGGATTCTAGACTTTTCGAGCAACGTCTCCATTCGTCTGTCGAACGAAAATGTCTGTTCACGTTTTTATTACTCTATCATCGACATTATTTACTCGTAATTCACTTTATGAGCATGTTCTTTGTTTGTAAGAGAGAATAGAAATCTATTCTAAGGAATTGCATTTTCTCTGACCGACTCTGATATTAAGTTTAAAACGGTAAACTTTGCGAAAAAGTTTGTCGCCCTGCTAAATGTTGAATAAATCGCCATTGTACACGGTTCGCCTTCGAGGATACTATTCAATTCCATTAACGCGCTGTGCGAGTATTTTTCGATAATGCTCGTAAAGAGTTAATCAACGTCTTTTACGATCGCCTTAATGGTTGATACTGCGACAACCAAATTATGAGGTCGATGCCGGTGATATATAGTTCTCTTATCATAAAACCAAAGATTTCTAATGAGTTCAGAAGTATCGATTCGCGAAAACAAAAGCATTATTTCAGAGAAAAAGCATGTTTCTCGAGCAATGGTCTTGTCGAAACATCGGCATACTCGAGAACAATCTTTAGCGGCTGATACGACACACGTAGAGCCTTCGCCGGTAAAATGAATAGCAATTGATTTTTCTCGAAATATTTCGTAGCCTTAATTAGCATCGACTGTTCTCTGTACGCACGAGAAGTGCTTTGAGCACGAGGGTGCTTGCGATTTTACCGGGAATTTCCGATACCGGGATAAGCTTCAAAGGAATTAAAGTACCTTTAAATCGCCGTGACACGAGCAAACTGGAGGAGAGAAGGTAATAACGCGCCGACTTTGAGCTGACTTTAACTTATACGATTCGATATACGCGACGCGATAGTTAGCAGCGATTTGTCGTTAAACATCGCGAAAAATGGACCGTTTTGGCAAGGAACGAGCTCGCAACAGCCATCGGATGATTTTTCTCTCCTCGTAATATACCGAAAGCTAGACGGAGCCAAAACAAGGTACTCCGTATTTCGTTGGCAATTCCATGCGTGTGGAGGGGTATATCCGTTCCTTGCCTCGAGTCGCGCTTCGTAAGAAATTAATGATGAGCATCCGTCGTGGTTGGCCGGTTTAATACAAGGTACTACGAGATGCAAAAGATAGCTTGGATTTCTTTTCAGTATTTCGTGACTCCGTCGTACATTTCTCTATGCAGCGTGTATGTGCAACATGTGATATTATAATACTCCTAAGACTTACATGCTAAACTTGCGCTATTTAGAGTCTGTGTAATTGAGACATACTCGCAAGTGGTAATATTCGTTAACTTAATTTTCTCCGTTGAAGCGGTATAGATAATTACTTTAAAACTCCAATCTTAGTGCTCGCCAGTTTTATCCAAGATATTTATACGAATATTAATCGGACGTACTTTAGTGAATCGATGAACTTTTATTTAAGACTGCTTTATATGAATAATTAATAATCACGTCCTACCCTTCTTTAATTTATAGCAAAGTATTATTACGAATTAATATTTTACCAACGTATATTCTCCAACCATTTGATTCGTTGTTTGTAGAACCTGTATGTTGCCTTCAATAGCATTGGCTAGCAGTCTTTATACGGCATATAAATAAGTTTGAAAGTTCTCCGATGTAAACTTTTACGTATTATGTCGGCGGTATACTCTCGTAGGGGGAGAATTATTCTCGAGTTTAACTTATCTGTGGATTACTTGGGGGTTTACATACTACAATACAGTTAACCGCAGACAACCTTGCCACGCGGAAGTTACGAGCAACTGAGGTTAATGTCTTTTTGTTGTCGATATAAGGAAATAGCGTCATAACCCTAACGGACCTATGTGCATTAACCATTTCTGAACAAGTTTTCTTAGACTTAGTTGCACTTCAATGCTTATAACCATAATACGTTTCACTACCAACGCACGATTATGCAATTAACGTGTAACAAGTAACTTTAATCTTTTTTTTCTTCGATCCTACAGAATCGAAACTTCACATAGTAAATTTTGCTGGGATATGGTTTACAGAAAGAGCATTAGAACAGTAACATACATATTATTGTTTACAACTTAAAGATGTACTGTTTTTCAAAGCGAATCTTAAACCACAAGAACATATGTCTTGTACCATGAACAGTACGGATATTACTTAATGTCGGTTAATTCCGACAGCTAATCATAAATGCACACATAAAGTAATGGGCCCGTAATATTTTTTTATTGAACCAGCCAGGGCAAAAAGAGTAAGTGATCAGTACGGCGAAGTTATTCGCTGATTACATTGATGGTAATTAAGGGGGAAGAGAATCGCGGGGTGCAAATCTCTTAAGCACGAAATGTCTTCCATTCCATTGAAGTTTTCGCTGTTATAGAGAATATTTCTCGCTCAGAGTTGGTGTTCAAAGTGTTTGCTAATAACTTTAATCTTTTCCATCTTATCTCGTTTCTCTCCCGTATCCGCAGTCATTACCCTCGCCCTCATGCTTATCCGGGTCGATCGCATAATCGACAGAAAATGTGCGTGGGTATGTGCTCCCTGGATAATCGTCCTGGATGTGGGACAACAGGATCTTGGCCCGTTCTCCTGTAGCCTTAAAGGAGGGTCCCGTGTAATATACAGATAAACCTCTTCGATCCCTGTTGTTTCCAAGTCATTCGATGTCGATCGATTACGATGAAGCCACATCTCGTTGCCCCCCCCCCCGCCGGGAAAAGGTCTCTCGCGAAAAGGCAACAGTATCGCGAAAATTGGAGAATCGCGGTTATCATACATTCTATCGATTATCTTGAAATACCATCGAAATGTAAACGACCAAATGTGTATTTCCGTTACCGCGTTACTGCAAGCAACGAGAATAATCAGAAATGAAATTAGGTAAGCGATATATTAAATGCTTTTTAACGTTCAACGAAGAGCTTTATTTTATATACGGAATTACTGAAATACGTTCTACAGGTTTACACGGAGATGAACAGAGTGAAATAACTATAGTTTAATATTAATTGCAATAAGATTTTTGTGACTTGAGCTCTCTCAGTTATAAGACAAGGGGTGATTATAGGTACGTACATGTTACTTGTCATTGAAAGTGCAATATATTAAAAGGAATTCGTACTTTTATTAGAGCGCCCGAAATAAAAGATAATATTACGTATATAAATGTGAAAATCGATCAATAGTATACAATTTCCCATACACGATCCCGTTCGTGAATAGAAATAAAATATCAGCGAAACCTGTATCAGATTTCAAACTCCGCATCAAATTGAAATGTTGACTAAATAACGAAGTCGTTTCGTGATTGTTGTTTCGCTTGAAACATTTTTTTACGTTTGTATTTACGCAAGGTTTATTGGGAATTATGCAATTTGTTGAGATGCCGATATGTATTATAATCATCTAACGCGTTTCTCGTATTTTCGACGTGTATGACGTTTCTTCATTTACGTAATTGCTTAGTAATTAGTCCAGTTGGATACGTTCAATCCGCTTTCAGAGGGTTATTACGATATCCATTGAGCAGTATGTATTGACTTAGTTGCAAGGATAAATAAAATTTGCCTTTCATTAATCTTTTAAAATCTGCATATATCATGGTCTGTATATAGCGTGATGTATCAAATGTTTTGAAAGTTAGATTTTGTGATTATGTGTAACATGAAATTCACTTTCATGGCCGCCTATATTTATACTGAAAACGATAAAATCTACGCAAGAGAATAGTTAAATTCGAAAAATAAACTCGACGCATCCTGCAATTTCATATGAAAAAATTTGACTTGATATAAATGATGAGGTATTGTAGGGCCCCAGACCGGCAAATACTTGGGCCGCTAAAGTAGGTCCAGGGGGAAAAGAGTCTTAGAAAATTCTTAGAGACAGAAGAAACTCAGTACCGAAAGGAAAGCTCTTAAAAAAAAGATCCCATCTATTCGCCACCAATGTATAAACGTCGTTTCCTTTCAACATTTTCTGTAAGCGTATATTAACAGCGTTGATTTAGTTCTACGATTATTTATGAGCATGCAATAAAGTTGTCAGCACGACTGATGTTTCTCCCACATCTCGCTTTGTCATATACAAATATTTTGCCAACTCCGAATATATATAGAACACGCGCTTTATTCAACTCACCGCCTATTGATTCGTTTACATTACTTTAAACTATTCTGGATTCCCAGCATACTTAACATTTTTTAATTAATCATAATATCCGACAAATGTGATCATTAACATCAGCCCCCATGCTGTCACGCCAACTGTCTACTTGACCCTATTCACAGTTACGTGACAAAAGTATACATTATCCTTACACGTCAGGGCGAACCATATGGATCTTTATCCATACAAGGAGGTATGTAGAGATCTATTTTTACGTAAATGGATCTCAAGCTCTATGAACTTTCTGATCTCTTCACCCTGTTATACATTTTTATGTAATTTAGCGGTATCAACTATTACAGCAACTTTGGCATTTCTTCTTTATTCGTAAAACATTGGGAAGTCTGTTATGAACTAACTCTAAATTCTCTGCTTGTTGTTCTATCCAACGCAAATACACTCTAACTCCCCCCCCCCTCCCTCCCTCTCCCAAAGAATTCAATATCGTATTCCTCGTACTAAATAAGCTGGAACGTGCGTATAAGCTGCAACACGAATACAAATTTTCCGATATTGGGCATTTGAAGCACAGACCATCGTTCTTTGTAAGCTACGCAAGGGGAACACAGTGGTCGTTTATGAGCGTCCGTATTAAGCGCAGGCACGATTCGCCTGATGATCACAAGCCGTCCGTGGAATCTACGGCACATGTTACACGTAAAAATATCCCGAGATGACGAGCTTTAGGTCTGATCTCCGCAAGAACCTCCGTGGACGCGATTTTCTTCCATCGTATATTTCTTATGTCGTATAATTCCCTTAACACATTGACGATCGCGGTCACGTGCACGTGATTCTGCTCGTCCAATTACGATTGTCCGATATTACGTAGATATTATTTTTGCAATGTCATTCTTAGACATTGTATTTATTATTCAATACCACGACTTTGCTCTTCATACGGTAATGCGCACAATTTTGTATCCGCCCCCCCTATTGAGTCTTATAAGTTTCGCTCACGTCTTTTCATTATTCGAGAAGGTTTTTACCATTGAAACACATACCGAAATAAACAATTATGGGGACAGGCATCGATAGTATACGACAGAATCTACGCGAAAGCCAAAGTAAAAACAGTCAAAGTATTCATACATTTCTAGATCATATATATTCAATCCAAATTGATCACGAATGAACTGGAAGAAGAAGTCGTAAATTATCAAACACGAAGTCAGGGATAGGGATCCATCGAAGACACGTTCACCCGTTACAGCCTTAAGATATTTTTAAATAACATTCTTAATCCTTTTAATCCAATCTGATCGTAGATGGACTATGGCAAGGAGCCACGATTTAGCGAGCAGTGGGATCGTCTTCAAAGGGAATTCACGTGCTGCGGGGTGACAGGTCCGAGGGACTTCGGAACCCGCTGGCCCCAAACCTGCTGCGGGCCTTCGGCCAATGTCAGCGACACCTGTCAGCAGCCCTATGCGCGCGGCTGCGAGGAGGCCCTTCTTCGGTGGCTGCGCAAAACCGCGGACCTTCTCTTCGTCCTCGGCTTCTGCGTCATAGCCTTCGCAAAGCTCTGCTTCCTGGGTATACTGCGGTACGAGATACGGGAGATGATACAGAAGATACGATTGCTAAGAGAACCGCCGCCGCCAGCCACTACTTTCGCACAACCGCCCTTCTCGCAGGTCATGCCGGAAGCGACGAACAATGGAAGCATTGCCCGGCGTACAACGCTGCCCAACGCGGTCACTCCTTCCGGTGAGTTATCGTCTATCCGTCTGTTGCGGTGGGCCCCTCTCAAACTGCACATGGTCGTCCTCATCTCCCGACTCTTTGTAGTGCCCGGGAGAATCTTATCTGTTCAGGAACCGCCTACCAGCATGGCGGATTATATCTCGGTTATAATTCAAAATGTCCTTTATGAGGTCTTACTTCGAATATGATCTCGGTACCTCGTTCTCGTTGTTATTCGTAAATTCTGGTGACGTGGACATATGAATCCACGTATAGACATTACATGCTTATCCGTATAATACGCTTCAACCAGTGGTTAGACGTGAGTGTGCTATTTTTAATATCTAAAATGGAGGTATTCCGACACGGGAAAAGCTTGGACGCCTGTGGAGCATCGTTCATGATCGAATGTCTACCATCTGCCATTTTTATTTGTATATTCTGATGATATTAACATATAAATGCACGCATAGATGTTACGTGTTTATCTGTATAACACGCCTCAACTTGTGGTTGGACTGAAGTGTGTTATTTTTTATATCTAAAATAGAGGTATTCTGACACCGGAAAGGTTCGAACGCTGTAGAGCATCGTTCATGGTTGAACGTCTACCACCTGTCACGCGCGCTCTGCGTTAGACTTCGACGCAGCGAAGGGGTTAAAGGCGCATTCCCGATAGCCAAAAATAGAAAAGGGGGCGAGAAGTTTATTTGATTCGCCCGCATGATCACTGCAAAGCAGCGACAGCGAAGAATACGGTGTCGAGCCATGCTCGATATAGGACGGAAAAAGGTCAAGCTCTTCTTTCGAGGGATCGTCTATGTCGGCTTGGACGTAAAATAATGGAGGCGATTTGTAGACGGTGAAGATGATGAGCTGAATAATTTATTCTTTGCCGTTTTATATCGATTACTGTCCATCTTAATTTACCCGCTGCCGTAATTATAATTACACTTACTGCATATATAAATCTATAGCCGCCAAATTTAATCGAAATCGATGAGGGCTTGTTCTAAAGTCTTTCTTGTAAGCTTTTCTTACTGCTAATTAAAATCCTGATCTTATCCTTCTGAAATATGATGAATATTGTTCGATACTGTACTGCACGCAAAGAATGTTACGTAATGATCCTACATGCAAACCAAATAAGCTCTCAACTGCTCTTCTATTTTTGGCTGTGACAAATGCGCCTTTAAAAATGCGCTTCGCATGTCCACCGTGTATGTTGCAGTATAATTTGAATATAAACTACCGTGCAAGTTGGCTCCTGTAAAACGAATAACTTATCCTGAACCACGGGGAATTAAAAATTTTCCACAATTATCAACCGGTTGACCCTTCATCGAGGTTGAGTAAACATACGTCGTGTCTTGCTGTGTAGCGCAAGGAGGATGTGCTCTGTTTGCTTCTCGTGCAAAGCTCTTTCGCTCGCACGTGGCGGTACGGGAAATGGTATTTTGGCAGAGCGTATGGTACTCTGGAAGTTCTACGCGTTTATCAAAAAAAATCTTGGCCCTGATTGTATTTCTAGCGTGAAGCTTGAAAGAATAAAATTTCTATAGTCCTATGTCGAGTACCGCTCCCCATCGTATTTCTTACTATCCATGCTTTGCAATGGTCGTGCACGCAAAGCAAATATACTCTCGGATGCTTTTCTATGTCTGGTTGTGAGGAACGAGCCTTTCAGAAATCCCTTTGAATGTCCATCGTGTGTTTTGAAGTATAACCTGAATATAAGCTGTGATGTGAGTTGGTTGACGGGAAACGGATAAAGTTTTATCGACCAAAAAGGGTTAATGGTGTTCCTGGGCGCATACATTACATGATTTATGGCATTAGGAGTTTCTTCAAAGTGACGATTTTCCTTCGACGCCTAGACGTGTTTTTCATCGATAAAACAAAACATTCGCGTGACGGCAAATCAAATCGGCGCGATCTAAATCCATCGGTAAATCCTACCACTCCGCGCACCGTACATTAGCTTTATCGCTTGCAAAATCAAGCTGATGCACGATGTGCAAGGAATAAATCTGCACAATATTTTTTTCGATTACAAACGGCACGGTTTACAATCTGCGTCGTTATTGTATAACGTCGGCATTTTCTTGTAACCTTCTACGTGTCGTAATCTAAGTTGCCAAACGTACAATCGCGCATTGTTTACAAACAAACAATGTAGCAATGAACGCAAGACGAACGGATCATCGAATATTCGAAGTATATACGTTGCTATCGTATAATATCGTCCGATTTTATAAAACATGTTTCGAGTTAACGGATGCTCTAAGCAGTGCGCAAGGCGAATTCTGAGTCAATTTGTCTGATATAGAGTTTATTTCCAGCAGTGTTGAAAAGCGAATTTACATTTAAAATACCATTATTATAGTAATGCTGGATAAATTCTTTTGTGCCATATGTTTCTTTCGACTGTAACATTAAAGTAAGGAACAAGGGTGAAAGCATTATTTTCAAGTGATCCTGTATTAGCTGAGGGAGTTTAAGAAATTACACTGATATATTAACGATCGCCAAGTTGAAACTTTTGAAAAAGTCCACGGAATGCACAGAAATGAATAAAATAGGAGTAGACGCAGTGTGCCGTGAAGGGTCAACAAATAATGGTTTATGGAATCTCTCCTATTAGTGCTGGCGAGTATTCGCAGTTAAACCCAGCTTTTGCTCGGGGGCTCGATCGAAGGAATCGCGGCACTCCTCTGTCGCTGGTTAGGCACGTAAGTGATATAGCCTGCGAAGCCAGACACGCGCACAGGAGAGGGTCGGAGTTCTGGGGCAGCCTGATCGAAACAGATAGAAGCGAAGGGAAAAAAAGAGCAAGAAAGACTTTATCCACGGTCATTCTTATTAATGCACCGACACTATAATGTTTCATCCATTATTGCCTCATATATCGGACCACAATTGAATTAATGTATTTTTTGTTCTCGGTTATGTTAAAGCGCATATTTTACTCGAGAAGATATTGTAGGTTGTCGAGTGTTTGAATGTCTTTGCGACGTAAGACTTGTATTTTCGCAAACGCTTTAAATAAATAAGGGTTGCGTTTGTGTTAAGTAGAATACGTGCTTTAACCCGATAGAAAGTGTACAAAAAATGTCTTAATCCGATTATAATCAAATATACGGCGGAATATTGGATAAAGTACTATAATATCCGGCTATTAATAACAGGTATTGTGTATACGAAACACTGACCTCATGCAAATCCTTTTAGGATCAAAAAATTGCAGGAAGTTTTTCACCGAGATACAAATTGCCATGCCAACCGTAACATGAATACATCGAGTTACTTTATACTTAAACGTACAATTTCGTGTTGCCCTGCGATCCGCCTAGTTTGGCTCCGGCTGTCTATGTAATGTATGCGGTCTTTCAGTCCAATTGGAACGCACGAAGTAGGACATTGCGTGCCTTAGGATAATAAGTATTTGACACCGTATATGTTACGTTTTGGTCTTATTTTCCATTGCATGCCCTGCTCGGTCTCGAGATTTACACGAGTTGAAAACCGAGCGTGCCAAACTCACTTTCTGACAGAGGTTGTGGGATGATTTATACAAGGGTTACCTAAACATGGCTGATGTCCTAATAAAAATATCATAATCACGATAAATGAGTTCTCGTTGTTCACCACACGAGATTGAAACATGGAAGATGTATAAAAGTAGATTAGTAGCTCTGCTTTCCATAAGAACTAAAGGACTGTACTTCGAGGAGCTTACTTAGTGGTAAAATCTTATTGAAAACGTTCTTCCTCACTACTCACCACTCCTCACTACTCTATTATCGAAAAATTTCCTTGCACATTAATTTTCATGAGCCAGGGAAAAAATGTAATAATGATTAAAACAAAGATGCGTGATTTTTCTACGTCTATAGGTTCATGAAAATTGCCAACGGACTAATAAACGTTATAGAGGCTACCAATAATTTGCTAGAAAGAGGAAGACGAAGGGGAATGACCCTGCGGTATACATGCTTACGGTTCGTGATTCATCGAATTTGAATTTTGTTGCGGGAGAAGTTATTTGTGGGCGGATGATAAGGCGCTTACCGGAAAAATTTAAGGAAGGGGAGAATTTCCTTTAGCTAGGGTCAAAATTGCTCATAGGCCACACCGTAACAGTTCGTTCTGTTCGCCCTGCGTTTTTCGTATACGCACAAATAATAAATGTGACGCGACATTTTTTTTTATTGAATAGTACTTTGAATTAAATTTACTTTACTTTAAATTAAATATATTATTAATTATTAAATTATTAAATAATATTTTACTTTAAATTAAACTTTTATTGAATAGTACTCTGAATTAAATATTTTTATTGGTACATGTAATGTAGATCAATTTTGCGATTGTTTTGTAGTCCGCAAATGTGGCTCAGGTTTCGCTGATACTTACGCCTTTAGGAATAATAATCGATTATCGTGTTTCCATCTTTTAAAAAATCTCTAAGTTTCATTAGTATAAAATATTATACTTGCAATCCCCTCGTTGTTGTATAAATCGTTAAATTCATGAAAATTAAAACAAAGCATGTTGAACGTAAGTATTTATCATTGCTGCATATACTGAACAACATCATAAAACTTTGTATATACATGGATACACACGTAGATTTGTTCGCATTTCGTATTACTGAAAGTTTTGTTACTTTAGTTCAAAGCAGAGTCGTGTATACTTCTCCGCTCGCTTTTCTACACCAAAAATAACTCGGCCACGGAATACGCCACTACACTGTGTTGCGATTAGATAAATATGTTGTCTGAAATTGCCAGCACGGAAAGTACATAAACTACGACTCGAATTTTTTCGGTCTCATCGATCAGTGATTCATGTAAATATTCACATCCGACTGCGATTTAAAGTGTCGACTTTGATCGCAACACTCTGATAAAAGAAAAAAAATAAATCGTGAAGGCCAATGGGAAAAGTCAAGAGTGCTTTGTGATATGGAAAAAGGAACCGAGCTAACTATACTTGCATAGAAATCGAAGCCCTTGGAGGGTTGTATTTGTGCCCCCCGGACGTAGGTAAAAAGTGCCATCTCATTTACCGCTTCCTGCCACTCACGGCGCGGCTTTTTTCCTCCATCCAACGCAAAAGAACGAACCCCTCTATGTATTTCCGAACGATATCCCCTGCCATGATAGCGTCTAGACCCTTTTCGAATAGCCAAGAACTGCGGGGGAGAATTTTCAGCCATTCTGTTGAAGGAAAAATCGCGCCTCATGCTTTACGCTCGGCCCTTGTCAAATATAAATATATCGGACACGTTGTATCAAGCGAAAATAACGCGGCGGGTTAATCAACCTCGTATCCAACGTGCTCGTTAGAGAGTCCATATTTTTTTCCCTGCCAAACCGTCGCGAAGTATCTGCCATGAGTTAGAACATTTGTTCTGGCTACGATCCAGAAAGAGCCTTAACCCCGACTATGAAAAGCATTGGACAAACTGCACCGGCTAATCGGGCCGACCGCGTAGCTTTTTCGTCAATAAACCGTAAAATACGTAGGGCGCTAATAACCGTAAAATACCAGTAGTAATTCTATTCGTATCCCTAGCGTACGAAATACGGACAATATTTCAATGGCTCTGCACGACAGCCTTGAAAGTAGGTTCCGCGAGTATAATTTCAACGTTGGTTTTCTTAATATATCAGGCACAATGAAAGAAATTACCAGCTTGTCAGTTTGTGAGATTCATCAATCATCACTGCCAAAACACAATAATTTTAGTTTCACTTTCCAGCCCAATTTTCATTTCTCTTCTTGGTCTTTTTACATTTATGTCAGCACACGGTCCGTGATTTCAAGCGAGCTCGGAAAATCAGCCTGGAAATTCTAAGTTCCATTGTCAATTTCAGGAAACGCCTCGTTACTCATGCAAACCGAGGAATGCAACACCGGGAGGCACCCTCTGTTGGCGAACAACCTCCAGGACGGCGGCGCGGATAGCGACACGAATAGTCACTGTGCTTTGATACTCGAGGAAACGACCCCCACATCGGCAAATCACAATTGCAGCGCACGGGAGAAAAGCAACGGCAACAATAACTACGAAATGCGGGAATTCAATAGAAGATTGCTACTCTCAAATGGCGGCAGCCCGGGCACGGGTATAACGACCGTTAGTCAGAGCAGGCGCACCTGACTATGGAAATGGTGGCGAAACACCTCGAATCACTTCCTGTACAGGAGCAACCGGCCCGCCCAGATAACGGTATATAAATAAACGTACATATACGTGTATAATGGAGACACGCGTATGAGGGAGCCGATCGACTGCCTCTCCTTACGGTGATAACGGCCGTCGCCCTCGTCCGCATTGCGATCTATGGACACGTATGCCTATATGTATATGTACGTATATAATGTATACATGTGTATATATATGCATACACACACATACACAAACACATACACCATATTGTATCCTTTCTAGATATATCCGTTTCTTTTTTAAAAACAAATGAGCCACAGGCTTGATACGTGTGCGAATATATGGACGATGGGCAAACGCGTGCGAAAGTCAGCCTGAGCTTTATGGCGAACTATCGAGAAATGAGTCTTGCTTTAATCGTGCTGTTCGATCTTTAAGTTAGGTGTTTCTCATTGATACGAGTTACTCGTGTACAGACCTATTACAGCTTATAACTCATATTTTTGATTTTGTTTTTATTCGTTCAAATATCGTTGCACATCGCTGTCTTACTGTGAAATGGTACATTTATCATCGATAATCATTGTTCAGTTTTCGTTTCTGCTGACAAAGTGAAAGTAAATCAGACAATGCGGATACTCACTAAACGATTAAATTATAATATATCACAGGGAACCAAACAATTCTTGACCAATAACTTCCGGCCATTTACACAATCTTAGAGCAAGTATCGCCGTTAGTATCGTCACCATAATTCACAATAGCGTAGATTTCGAGTGGGTAAAAGATTCGGATGGTACGGTTTGCCCTATCGCTCAGGCTGGGGTACAGAATACTCGTGCTTTCTTGCTAAGCATGTCGACGAATTTTTCATTCTCCTTAGAACGCGCATATTGATTTCTTTTTCACCTCGATACTCATAGCGGTCTAATTAATACGAAGTAGGAATGCCCAACGTTACTGTCGTTAACAGATTTACGTTTCGTGATTTCTGGAGGCGTGTTTTAACCTTTTGCGGTCCTATGTCGAGTACAGCTCGACATCGTATGCTCTCCTATCGATGCTCCATATATGAGTCTGCACGCGAACCGATAAATGCTCGTCCATTTTTTAATTTCTATGCTCCAAGAATCTAAAATAAAATCTAAATCTTTTTGTTCTCCAAACTCTAAGATATTTCTCCCCCATGTTTTAGTTTCAACCCTCGAAGATTCTAAAGTAAAATCCAAATATTTCTAACCTCCAAAATCTAAAATGTTTCTTCGATCATTCATCGATGTAAGCCGAGGTGTAACTCGAATATAAGCTACGAAGAGAGTTGATCGGCGAAAAGAGAATAAAATTCCTTTTGGATCGCAATGGGTAAATGTGCGCGAAAACGACGTAAGACTGTGGCGGTGGACGTTGAGCTATGCACAAGACCAAGCGTACTTAACGAATCGATATCATCGTGGATTATTAAATAGCGAAAGACCAAATCAAAATGTATACAATAGTGCTCGTATCCAGTTTTTTAAAAACAATTAGTTTCGTAAAATGGGACTAACTGAGATTCCTAGAGATTACTAAGCACGGACAAGGAGAAGTCCGCGAGGTATAGAACATAGGTTGAACTGTATCAGCCGATTTTTTAACACTAGAGCTACAGGCTACTGCTTCGCCGTATCGGAATATACCGTATACACCTGTATACCACCAAATAGTAAATAGGTCAAATCAATTATTTACGTACCGCGATGAAATGATGGAAAATCTCAGAAGACGCAACGTCACAAAATTGGGGATTTTTTTAATAAGAAATTACAGACCCCTTATTTTGGCTGACCTCGTAGTTCCAGCGTTAATAATACGGCGTAGGTAATTGACAAATAAAATTAATTCTTTGTACGACACGATAGAGCACTTAGAGCGTGCAAAGCGAAGCGCGATCCGTTAAATGGCAATGGAACGAGCATCCGTGCCGCATAAAGAGAACATAGAGCGTTGTTGTCTTATTAGGAATCTTTCGGCTCTCCTTCTAAAAGCTTAATCCTCGTATGTCTTTCTATATCCATCCGTCCTTGAATGGTCGGCAAAATTAATCTTGTAGATTCGTTTTTAGCGGTAAGTGTTTCTTACATCTTCTCCCGTACTACAGCGATCGATCAAGGGCAAGAAAATTGCCCGAAATTTTTACGTCGGATCGGTGTACAAATTCAACAGAATAGAGTATATCATAGTCGAGATGTAGCTATCGTTCTTATTTTCTTCTAATTATTCTTACCAATTTTTCCTCACTGATTTACTAATCTCTGTTTATCGACTCGTCAGAATTTTACATAAAAATATTCGCTAACGTAATACGTAATCGTTTTGTAAATGTTTATGTCGTCGACCTGGCAAACGAACGTCATTAATTTGGAAGAATGATTTATACCGCGATTAAGACATAATCAAAACACTTCAGTTGATTTTTTAAGTTATGAGAACGAGCGATATTTACCGTCGCGTATACCATTTTTTAATGACCTTGTACGACTACTTCGGTTACGTGCACTACTATGCGTCGGAGTAGCAAAATGCCGTGAGATCGTAAAGGAGAAGATAAAAAAAAGGCAATGAAATTGCGGTAGTTACAGGAGACCATTGTGAGATACTACTGCCCATCGAATCTCTCCGTTATGAAGAGGATAAATAATATCGGCATGATTTTCTTAACGAAGAAAAATCGTTGAAATTACGCACTGCATACGCATAACGACTAAACAATTCCTACTTCTTTTTATATAAACGATCTGAGTAGCGCGAGTAGTCTGTATTGGTTTGCGTTGTAAATTTATATAAATATGATTATGATACTCAAAGTAATTGGCTTCCTAGATAGGGTTAAACGAAATATTAGGATTACACACTTATGAATGCAGAAGTAATGGATAAACATACCAGTAGACTGTATATAGCGATGTATGTTAGATGAAAAGAAAGCAAGCGGCGGTTACCCGTTTAAGGAGAAACCGTATTGTTGTCTGTCGAAAATACAATAATCTTCGCTCCACTGTCACGCTTCGTGAGGCGAGTAATCGAATACACCCGAAATCACAAAAAAAAAAAGGAAAAACAGGAAAGAATTTTTTTTTTATCACGATCGTAATTTCATCAACCATCCTTTTCCGTAAGCATCATCGGTCTGGACAACAGGGTATTATTAGTGTCAAATGTTGAATGTAGTTGCTCACAACGGAGCCACTTAAAACACACGTCGCCGTAAATGATCTTTTGGGTAACCGATTCAATTTTTAATACACATTAAAATCTAGTGTCCACGGTTATCGGCCACTCATCGACTCGTAGATTCTAAGCTTCTCCTTAAGCGGGCCATCGTGTTATCATTGAATGTAATAAACTAATAAGAGTATCAAAGCTTACACCTCGCAGACACACAGCCTCTGCCATTAAATGTACATAAGGATACTATATACAACCGTTAGAATAACCGATTTATAATTATTTAGAAGGCAACTGTGTTACTGCAAACCGCCCAGAAGTGAAGGTCTATGCTAACCATTAAGTAGATTAAGCCTTTGCAATGATTTATGGACAAATGGAAGGATATGCCATTTTTTAGTTATCAAATTCTCAAGGTGTATACTGTAAGAAATGGAAGACTTGTATCTCTGTATTTTACTCGGGTAATATATCCTATTGATTATACGATCCCATAATTGAGAAAGGCTTTAAAGTTCATACACGTAGTAATTTGTAACTGGTTGATATATAAACGTAATATGTATATTGGGAAGAATGGAAGTGAGGGAGCTTTGAATAGTGCCTGCTTAAAACCCAGTTTACTGTATCTGAAGTGATTAGATATGGTACTTATGTTATGTCATATATAACAAATTCAATAGGGGTATTGCAGTAAAGTTTGGGAAAAAGTGTAATCAATATCATACCCTTATCATGTCTAAATAGTAATTTATATTTGTTATGAGTGTCTGGTTTATGTCTGATCATTAGATCTTTAGTAGTAAGACTTTACCTTTATTTTTACGTTCTGAAAATGAATATATTTATAAGGAAATCAAGCTGGTGATATTTGTGGTTATTGAGTTTTATTATATCTTTTGTATGTTACTTTTTCCCATACTATACTACAAGTTCATGTTATTCAATATTTTTAAGTGTACATAAAACGTATGTGGCCGTAATTGTATGTAAATACTGTTACACGTTCTATAACTATTATGAAATATGAATACAAGGAAAATTGGTTATTTAGTATAACTGTGATGTTTAGTTTTCACTTACTTTTATCTCAGAATCCTTTACTTGTAAAATGGTGTCAAAGACAGCTCCGCCGATCACTACCTAAATGCAAATTGATAGATAATTGCAAAAGAATTGCAATTATAAACCCATGCTTGTATTTTATAATCATACTGCATAAAAGCTTATATTTAATCAATCAAACCTCATACTACTTACTGGATTACGTTTAGATGTTATTAAGGATGCAGGACTGTAACCAGGGGAGACAGTTTCTTGCTGCGCATACACATTTAAGGCAATTTCTGTTGCAACTTTAGCATTGTTTTCAACCAATGCCATATCTGCAATTTTTACATATTTGCGTTTGAACATTATCTTACATATACTCAATGTACTAAGGGTATATTATACCTACTAGAGTCCAAAGATCGGCCACCAGTGATCTTGTTAAGTTCTTGCAAAAGAAATGGCGTAACATTTTTTCCAGTAACATTCATGGATTTTGCACATTTAAGAGCTTTGCATATAGCCGACTCCACATCATCTGGGCTTAAAGCATATTTTTCAGGAACAGGTACTGCAAATAATATACCTGTGTTAAGACCCAATTTTCTCTGTGCCTTAATAATGTTGGCAGCACCCATAGAATTGGAAACATTATGCGGTGCTCTTATCTTGTCAACGGTACGAACACAGTAAAATGCAGGAAATTCATTTGATTCACCAATCTTTATAACAGGAACTCCTTGAGTTTCCTAGATACAGATTCATAAAACAATTATAATCTTATGGATAAAAGGTAAAGTAAAAAACCTTTAAAAGAATTAAATATGTTGGTAATGTACTAACCAAGAATTCTAAGGTTTTTCCAATGTCCAGGATAGACTTAACTCCTGAACAAACAACCGCTATGGGTGTTTGCCTGAGTTGTATCAAGTCCGCACTTATGTCCCATGTAGACTCGACATTGCGGTGTACACCGCCAATTCCCCCAGTAGCCATTATTGACAGACCAGCCAGATGTGCGATTAAAATAGTTGCGCTGACAGTAGTACCTCCATTTAGTTTTTGCGATATTACAAAAGATAAATCTCTGCTTGAACATTTTAAAGTTTTTGCAGGATCTACTTTGGACAACAATTCCAGTTCTTCACGAGTTAAACCAATATGTACTTTTCCATGTATAATTCCTATTGTTGCAGGTATAGCACCCTGAGGAGGCACAAATTGTTTGTCATTTTACATTGATCAAGTATATGTAATAAGGAGACATTAATTTTGCAAAGATGCAGTTTCATTTTCTCAAACTTCTATGTTACTAACGTGACAAACACTTTGCTCGGAAAAATAGACAAGATAGTTTGCTTAGAACAGCGCGTAATTAAATCCACTTTAAAAGGAAATACTTCACAAACTTTTTTTCGTATAATGTCCTCAACCCGGAGTGCAGTGTTTAAGTTATGTGGATATGGCATTCCATGAGTTATGATTGCTGACTCTAGCGCAATGATTGGCTGATGATTTTTCTTAGCATTTGTTACATCATCCCTGTAACAAAAGGTACCACAACCTGTGATCGATCGTCGAGGGTATACAAATGTCTTCAGTATCTTTAATCTTCTCATGGATGCAAAAGGGTATGCTGTCTTCATCGTGAGGATCTGTAGAAATTAGCAACATCAAGGTGAAGATTGGATTTATTACTCTTGGTATTTGATAGCACGCCTACAACATCACAATATTGATCATATGCAAAACAAATATACAAGGATCAACGCTTATCATGAATGAGGAATTAAAAATATCTTGCCCAGTGTACAAAGCATATTTTGTGAAAGTGAAAGAATATCATATTGTAGTTAAAATTGAGAAATGCAAGTCACCCGTTCAGTGATACTGATTTGCAAATTTATGCATAATTTGAATAACTAATAATGTTACGTAAAGCAGCATCCACTCACGGCGTACAAGTATGTGTCCGTTAACATTTAAAAAAGCTGACAGTCGAAATAATGCCGTGTCATACTTAAGCAAATGTATCGCATACCATTGAACTTTGATCGCATACACCGTTCAACGGTATTCGAAAGGTGCCGGGCAGCAAGTTATCGCGTGCACACACCTAACGTACTTCGTATACATTTTTAGTACAGTACTTTCCCGGAGTAATCAGATTTATTTGCAAGTTATCTTAACTTCAATAATAATCTAATATGTCTACAAAAAGTGTGAAATCACAACATCCAAGTAATCTTGGACGATACTATCTAGTGTCCTATAATTTTCTGCAGATATTAGGGTATGTACTGGTATTTAATTTTGCTGTAATAAATGTATGAAATGTTTCTTTTTACGAAAAAAAAAAATATATATATATATATATATATATATGTAAATGACTTTTTTTTTTCATTCATTTTAATATAACCTATACTTTGCTACTCTTCTAAAAACAGAGATCTTTTATTTGATTCATTTTACAATAAAAGATCATTAACATTTATCAATGCCGTAATTTCTAGATGGTGTTACATATTATATAAATGGGTGCACTACCATACAGTATCCACGACAGACCAAAGTTTGTGGGAAACTATTAAATTGCCGCTATTACTTTTTCAGAATGCTGCTCTATTAGAAGTAATTACATGCGTTTGATATATCTAATAAATCTCTTTGAATGGTATTGATAATCATAATATAATTGTACATGTTGATTCTTGACATTTTCTTGATAGGTCATACATGCAATAATTAAAATAGTACCTTCAAGCCCTGTAATTACAATGCTCCAAGTTACTAGTCGTGTTGTAGTATGTGGTATATTAATTGTTATACCAACTGGATATAGCACATCATCTGTTGGACTTCAAATGCTAACTCCTGCGTGGTCATTCGCAGAAATTATCCGATACTCTTATTATTTTACAAACCTTATTGGATATGTGCCTTATATTGTAACTTGGTTCAGGTATGTACTCTTACTAACTTGTAAAATCTAGTAATACAAAGTTTAGTATAATAATATTACTACTAATATTTTCAGATATACAGGGTTCATTATATTATATCCGATCGGTGTAACAGGCGAGCTTTTGTGCTTTTATGCTAATATAAATTATGCTGCTGCTTATCCAGAAGTATTGAGTTATATATTGCCTAACAAATGGAATTTCACATTTAGCTATCTTTACTTTCTACTGTTTTTTGTACTCTGTTATGTTCCATGTAAGTATTTAACATTTTGTGCGGTTTAATGGATCAATAAGAAAAAGTAACTTTCATTTCATAAATTGTTTTTTTACAGTTTTCCCTTACTTGTACTTGTACATGTTTTCACAAAGACGTAAAGTGTTGGGATCAAATAGTTCCACTAAGAAAACACAATAACATTTTGTTACATTGCAGACTGTAATATATCCATGTATAACAATACATCAGAATCTCCATCTACTTAATGTGACTAGATTACATAATTTATCAAATAAAATATTATGTAATTAGGTGTATTTAGATTTAATTTTGGAAATATTTTTTTATTATATGTCGCAATTTATGTCTGGTGCAGGTGACTATTGAAAATATATTTTTTTATACAAAGCTTTACACACATTATTTATACCTATCTATGTATTGATCTGTAATTTCCATACGGTTTCAGCTATAATATAGATTTTAGTACAGAGTGTTTACTTCTGCAAAAAATTATAAGAAAACTTTGATGTGTTTTATCAATCAACCCTGTTTTAGTCCAGCTTCCTTGCCTTGATAGACTGCTGCACGGATCCAGAGTAGTGAATGATAAGCACAGGCATTACTGCCTATATCCATATATATTTAAATTCCTAATAAGGATAGCCCATATATTAAAAAGAATGACATCAGTTAAATTTAATTGAAATAATTTTTTTTTGTGGTAATTTTGGAAAAATAAATACCAAAGACTTAAAACTATATTTATAAAAAGCAACCATAATAATATCCAACTTTTATTTTAAAATACATATAATTTTTTTCTATTATCGTCCACCTTCCATGATGTTTACAATAACGATAAATGCTTGTAAACTCCTGAATTTGAAAAACACATTTAATATGAACACAGAAGTAAATTCTTGAGGAGCAGGTTTGCAATATTTCATTGTTGTAGTCTTCTGATATTTGTTTGATTCCAAATCCTGTCGCATTCCCGCTCACATTTTTGGATGAACTCACCTTTGCTCGTTATCCAAATAGAGTGTTGCATTTAGGCAACCTTGATCAATGGGATAGGTAGCATACTTTTGTAACCAAACGTTTCGCCGAGTAACGCCGGAAAAATCTATAGCATTATATTGTTATTATTTTTAAAAATATAGTGGCGCATAAAACTACTGAATGTCAAAAAAAAAAAAATACAATGGAATCCAGCCTTATTTTAAATACAGATTTCAATAAAAATAAACACATTATATAAACACATGTGTTGATCAGTTTTTTATTTTTTATGCAATATGTGAGTACAACAATAACATAAAAAAGTAAGAATATAAAATTATATCCTTAATTATAAAGAATATAATTTTTATAAATCTAATAAATAAAAAATAAAAAATATAGAGCTACCATTTATTCAAACAAGCTGAAAAGCATCCGAAACTATCTTGACAGAACAGCGCACAGCGGACCACTAATTTGTTCCCCGGACCCCTAAAGGGGGCAAGGAGTAGCTGAATACGACCGTGGCGGTATCAGACGGCTGGGACCAATCGGCCCAGATTTATAGACTCTGTGATCGACACGCGCGCTATTTACAAACTGCGGAGGAATGTATAATTAAGGGAGGAAAGTAATAATTCTGCTGCAAAAGTTTCTTCTTGAAGGGCATTTTTCCAATTTTAAAAGATATTTCGTTCTTTTTCCACCTTCTTGGACTCAATAAGTTATATTAGGCTCTATAATGTTGTATTTGCACGAATGTATGAATAATACAATTAAATATGTCAATGTGTATCGTAACAACCATAATTATGCATTCCTGCGCTGTTTGTAAATAGCGCGCGTGTCGATCACAGAGTTTATAAATATGGACCAATTGGATCCAACCGCCTGACACCGCCACGGTCGTATTCTAGCTTCTCCTTGCATCCCTTCAGGTGTCGTGGAATAAATTAATGGGTCGGTCTAAACAAATTTTTGATTCAGCGTGTACCACCCTGGCTCCATATTACATATTTTGCTTGCCCCCCCTTTGTGGAATCGCGGAACGATTCATTGATTCAGTGCTTACAGACATTCGATTCAGTTTCAAAGCCATGGTGGTAGTTATAAGTACGATATATCGAACGCGAGCTTTGCTCGATTCTCTTTTATAACGAAGTAGCATGTAAATTAAATTTTTTTATTCTATTATATGCTCGGTACAAGGCAACAGTGACAGCATCCGCATTTAAAGTATAATTTATTACACGATACAACATGGATAAGCAAGACGACAAGGAAGAAATCGGTAATGCAAAAAAAACGAAAGCACGTACTATTTGTTTCATCGAACACAGCGATCATAATCCATGAAAAAATAAAAAAAACAGGTTACCAATTATTTTGGTACACCATATATTATTTCATTGTGATACATGAGGTTTATTGAATGTTATGAGTACGATTTGCTGTATCACGATGATCGCTAGTGTTGTGATTTGCAATGGAAAAAGGGGAGATGACATTTAATTAGTTAAACGTTATACTATTTTTTAAATAGCATTTTATCATGACCTTTTTTTCATAATCAAGCGCGCTATCGTAGAAGTGGACAATTCCGTTTATTATGCAATAAAGTGCAACAACATTCACCGTGACTACATATTCTACATAGAGGTTAATCGTATATCACAAAACCTCTCGTTCAAATAAATCGAATTAAATGGATAAACGAAACATATTTCGTCGTAGTAAAATATGATAGTAAAATATGACATAAACGCAAATTTGTTTCCTTTGTTCGTGGGCCCGCGACCGGTGACAAATATATAGGTGATTTTTAAGTACCAAATACAAAAGTGTGTATTTAACATTATTGATGAGTTTTAGAGTTATTGTATTTTTTCAATTTTTACAGCGAGCCAAGATGCATCCACGCACTGCATTACTATTAATTAATTATAAGTTACAGTCATTGATGCAACACTTATGGCAACGACAGACATTTATCCATTTTTCTATGAGTCAGTACAAAATTAATTTTGTTCAATAATTTTCTTGGATCTTACAATGTGAAAAGCAATGATACGCCTATATTGAAGCTAAGAGAATTATTGTCTTATGCATGTCAATCTTTTATTTATTTTGTATTGTGTATTTGTATCTAGTTAAATATATTAGCACTGTATTGGTTTTATTTGAAAATGTTAAAGTCTTGATACTTATAATATACTCTTTACAAATTTCAATTACATTAAAGTTAACAAGAATTTTATGGTTAGAAATAAATTATACCTTATTGTATAAGCATATTTATGTTAGCCTGATGATTTCATCTTTTTGACAGTTGCATAAATATTACCTGTTTCTTCTTAGAAAACGCTCCAGATGAACAAACGTCTGGTATATCTTTGGATCCAGCAGAGACAGAGGATTCTAAGATGGACAAATTTTTGAAATACCTTTCACAAAAATTAAGATTGTACGATTCCGCGGATGGTGAAACACAGTCACACCAAAAGGTTCTCCGGGAAGTCAGTTTGGATGGAATAGTGGAATACATTAAAGACAATGGAATTACAAAAATAATTACCATGGCTGGAGCTGGCATCTCCACAGGTAAGTTTTTGACAATTTATCATCAATGTACAGAGATGTATTTTTACTTTTTTATTTCTAATAATACATGCACCGTAGCTGCTGGCATACCAGATTTCCGTTCACCATCTAGTGGATTGTATCATAACTTGAAAAAGTACAATTTACCACATCCTCAAGCTATATTCGAACTGGATTTCTTTGTGGAAAATCCAGAGCCATTCTTTACGCTTGCTCGTGACTTATTGCCAGAGGGTTTTAAACCTACATTGTCGCATTATTTTGTCCGACTCTTGTGGGAGAAGGGATTGCTTCTACGACATTATACGCAGAATATTGATACCCTGGAAAGAGTAGCTGGATTACCTCCTGAAAAATTGGTAGAAGCTCACGGTACATTCCATACTGGTCGATGCCTTGAATGTCGAGCTCCATATACTCTCCCATGGATGAAGAGTATGTAATCCAAAAGTAATTTAAAAATATCTAATACTGTTAAAAAAATTGGTCTTGAATATTATAAGATGAGAAGAGGACTAACTCGAGTAATACTTAACAGAGAAAATAATCGAGGGTATAGTACCAAAATGCGAAGAATGCAACGAAGGCGTGGTAAAACCTGACATAGTGTTTTTTGATGAAATGTTATCTGATCGCTTTCACCATCTGGCCGATCGTGATTTTGCCGAAGCAGAGATGTTAATTATAATGGGATCAAGCTTGGTGGTACATCCATTTGCTTCTCTTGTAGACAGGTATGTTAGGTGGAAATGTTGCCAGGTTTTTGTTTTGCTTTTATATTTTTATAAATTAATAGAAAGTGTTTATGGCAATCTACTGTATATGTTACAGTCAAAGTGTTTATCAATTATTATTAATAATAACTGATTAAATGATTATAATAAATTAAATAATAATAATAATAATAATAGATTAATGACTTTGACCATAACATATATGTATATTGTTTTCTCTAGCCCAATGATGGTATTCTTATAAAATTATGTACTGTTAAATGCAACAAGCAATACAACTGTTCCAATTTTATACTCTATGCTGTACATACAATCAGAACTATTAAGGTTGAAACACATTAATGTTGGTCTATTTTACAACTTTAATTATTTATATCTCTATAATCAATATGCATTTCTCTTTTTTCTATCTTAAATGTTTTTTTAAAAACACAAAAAAAAAGCAGTTTATCCTGCAGAAATTTCTATCGCACTTTTTTTTTATTTCATAAAGAAATCTGAATCTTGACTATATCTACATTGTAAAAGGGTGTCATGACAACTACATGATGCCGTTTGATCGTAACCGCAATCATAAATATTTACAGGGTAAAATCCAGCTGTCCGAGGCTGTTGATAAATAAAGAAAAGGTGGGTATGCAAGATCGCATATCGCGGTTTCTTGGGCTGCGTCAGGGCCTGGTATTCGATTCGCGTAGCTCTCACTCTGGACGTGACGTTGCATGGTTGGGAGAATGCGACACGGGCTGTCAACTGTTAGCCGAAAAACTTGGATGGGGCGTAAGTAACTTGGTTTTGTACAATACTGCTCGATGGTCTATGTGAAATATAAGAGAAATGATAATGTCTTCATACACGCATGTGACTTTCAGGACGAGCTGAAGAGTTTAATGAAAAGAGAGCACGAACGTTTAGACGCGGAGAACTCAACTGACAATTAATCGTGATATAATAACGTGATATGCTTATAAAAATAATTTTATTCTTCTAAAAGAAAATTCATGTTGTTGTTTCATTGTTATACATTATGTTACGCCTGCAGCTGTGTAACAGAATAAGGTATTCGAATATGGAACAAATATGAAAGATACAGTTCAAAGTATTGAGACGTTTTTACTTATGTGTGTTTTCTTTTAAATATAAAAAATCATTTATAGATATAAAAGCAACAGAAATTCATCGCAATACAATAAATTGCCAGCTCTTCCTTTCTGAATGTGAACTTGCACTAAACTCTTGCAACTGTTACTGCATAGAACATAATTTATGATTGTTGATCCCTGTATTCTTAAAGTGCAAAACAAATAATTTCTACGTCCATTGTAACGTTATTGCAGAATATAGTACGAGAATAATGTACAATTGAGGGAAATAAAAGTTTTTGAAGCTGACTTGTATTATATTTTTCTATAAATAAATAAGGAATAATACGTATATTATTTGAACCAGAATTAGTCGTTTTTCTCACTAGATAGCTGTGAAATTTTATGATAAAGTTTGCTAAAAGGTGTAAAGGTAAACAATGACACATATAATGTGTTATCTATATATAAAATTATCTATATAATGAATAGTAGTAATGAGTATGACTAGTCGATGGCAAATGGTTTTATGACAACTTCTTCAGTTTCCTCCTGATGCCTTAGACTCTCACCAACTGCTGGGGCTGCCATAGGCCGGCGACCACAATATTTTATCTGCACAATTTAGTATGATCAAACAACGTACAAGTTTTCATCATCATTATAATTTTTTTTTGTTTGATTTTCATGAATAACACTTACAGGGCGGCCACATAAGTTCTCAAAGCGAGTCTTGATAAAGTTCCAAGCACCCATGTTTTGCGGTTCTTCCTGGCTCCATATAAAGGCTGAAAAACATATAAAATTTGCACGATTTATTCGATACATATTGACGATTTTCTAAGATCTTCATATAAAATGTATCTTCTATTTACTCTTTGCATGTTGATACTTGTTCATTTCTTCTAATAACTCGTGAACTGGAAAGGGACAAAGACTTTCTAATCTGATGATAGCAACGTTCCTGTTATTGTTCGCCTCTCTGTGACTATCGAGTGCATAATAGTGTTTTCCGCTTGTTAAAATTACTTTATTTACGGCAGAGTTTTCCGCTCTGTCATCCCCTATGAACGCAGAAAAGGTTTTTATTTATTTTACATAATAGAGAAGTAGTATTAAACATGCATCTCAGAATAAAATAATTATAATGTATTAAATAAATATAATATAAATACATATTTAAGTTAATGCGTGAGAAATAATTTTGCAAGCTACCTATAACATTTTTGAATCCTGTTTGCGGTCCCATGTCAGCCAAGGGTGATGTCGCAGCACTGTGTCGCAATAACGTCTTTGGCGCTACAATTACCAAAGGTTTACGGAAATCTCTCACCATCTAAAAATCAAATCTCACTAAATGATACTGATAGCATCATATTCCACGCATAATTGATTATGTTAAATTTGAAAAACCATTAACAAGCTCAATGTCGTCTCCATCATATAATTAATGTTTTTATCTGAACATTGTAAGCGATCAAGATTTTAATGTATTTTCCATTCGTAGTCACCAGAAATTGATATATTACGATCCAAGTACAATTCTTATAAATATATATCTCTGTGACAATTCAAATGACAGTTAATATACAATAATGTTAATAATAACAATAAAGCAATAAATAAATTGATAGGAAATGAATAAATGATACAAAAATAAAATAAGAAATAGCTTTGAATTTAGACCTTAGACATAAATGAAATCAAGTCACTGCCAATGCCATGATCTTACTTGTCTTCTCAATAGATGAAAGTACTGCGCTGGTTTGGTAGGATTGACGATTTGCATGTTTACGTCTTCCCCGTCTGGCTTGTCCTCCTTGCTATCCGTTAATTGCAAAAACCTTTCAAGCCTGCAGGAACTGTGTTCTGGTCCTGCACCGTCATATCCGTGAGGAAGAAGCATGGTCAATCCACTGCTTAGCATCCACTTTGTCTCGCCGCTCGAGACGAACGTGTCGATAATGATCTGTGCTCCGTTGAAAAAGTCTCCAAATTGTGCCTCCCAAATGGTCAGGGTCGTTGGCAAAGCTATGCTCATACCGTACTCATAACCGAGTACTGCCTCCTCCGACAAAATGCTGTTTGCCAGTTCGATCTTTCCAACCTGGCCCTTAATCATTGAATTCAAGGGTATCTGTATCTCTAAGAAATCCCAAAAGTATCAATGTTACCATAATAAAGCCGTGAAATTTGCATCATAGGTATATTATATACATTGAACTAAGTTCTAGTTTGATATAGTGCGATGTGATGCAAGTCGTCTGTTATTGATATACATTATTCTGACGATGGGTATAGGCTTCTAAATATACACGTGTACACCAGTTACACCGATTTCAATGGATTATCGTTATTACGTATCTCTAAAGATAATGGGAATAAGGATAAAGACATTGTCGTGTGATATGTCACAACTGCTGCACGCATGTATTTCCATATTGCGGCATGTTCACCGAAGGACGATCAAATGATTTGCAATGTTTCAAAATAAGAAGGTACACCGAACCACGATGGAATTACGCCATCGAGAGTCCTGGTAATTACCTCCGGTCGATTGATCGACGAGCATCGCGTGCCTCTGAGAAAAAGTGCCACGGCCAATGTCCTGTCCGCTTATCCTGACGTTGTATCCTTGGTACAACAAGGATCCAAAGGCAAGCGCTTCGGACGTGGACCAGTCTAGGTGTCCACCTTCCGCGATCTTCTTCAATCGAGATTGCACGTGGCTTTTTAACAATTGCGGGTGAATGTTCTGAGAAAAACAATTCGACGCGGTTGTTATGAACTTTGGAGAACCTCAGAATGGGAAGGTCACGAATGAAACGAACATCTAACCGAGTCATTGCTAAACTGGACGCTTTTCTCGGCCACAAATCGCAGAAGATTCAAATCAACCCCTGTATCCCATTCCGTGATGCTCGATTCTGGCTGCCGCATATTGCTCCAACGATCCGTGAAATAAGCCGGCTGCGGAACGTAATTATCCGCTTGTTTCAAGGCTTGATACAACCATGCATTGTGTTTGTTGATAATATTGTCGGCCTCTTCTTTCGAGAATTTATTAGACTTGATCAGGCTTTCCACGTATTCGTCCG
This sequence comes from Ampulex compressa, assembly GCA_038496175.1. Taxonomy (NCBI): domain Eukaryota; kingdom Metazoa; phylum Arthropoda; class Insecta; order Hymenoptera; family Ampulicidae; genus Ampulex; species Ampulex compressa. The sequence continues at coordinate 56,163 of JBCFXI010000640.1, forward strand.
GTGTCGATCTGAATGGTATGACAAATTTGTGCGATAATCGTAAAAATCGATTTTATATGATTTTACAGATGATAAACTTTTTTTACAAAATCTCAATAAGTGCATAGAACGTACATACCGACCTTCGATTTTGTATGATTTTGTAGATAATAGGGTTGGTGAACAGAGGGTCATCCAACTCGTTGTGGCCCCATCTTCTGAAGCAATTCAGATCGACGAAAACGTCTTTTCGAAATTTTCTTTGGTACTTGAAAGCTATCCTCGTTGCACGTACGACCATCTGTGAGAGTTCACGATTGTATTAATTTCGAGGCCATCGTAATTACATTCGATGAACGAAGATCGGTTCAGAGACTAGCCTCAGGGTCATCCCCGTTAACGTGAATGACTGGAGCCGATATCATTTTCGCCAAGTCCGTGCAGTATCTCGACGACCTGCCTCTAGAAGGAGGAGTCGTAAAACCCAATTGATTATTGACCACCATGTGTACTGTTCCGCCTATCTCGAAATGCGGAGCTTTGCAGAGCGTTAAGCATTCTTGATTGACTCCTTGACCGGAATATGCCGCATCACCGTGTACCTACGAGTACGTGAGATACAAATAAAAACAATAGCAGTATTTTCCGTTGTTTTTCTTTTTTTCTAATTATTATTGTTAAAGTACGGAAATCCTTTTAGTTGTAATACAACATCATTCCTTACAAGGACCGTTATGGCTTCGATTGCGTGAAAGAGACAATCGTAGTTCCTTCGTTAAAATAAAAATAAGGAGATATAAGAAGGAAAAAACACGTATCTTTAAACAAAAAAAATAGATTTAGAAAAAAGGAACTATGCTTGTAAGGTTTGCAGAATCTTAATATTTTATAGATTTAAAAGAATTAACGGATATGTAATTAGGTATAACGTGAGTAATATATTTTGTAAGACAGATTATTTACCTGAATGTTCAAAACTTTGTCGCTCCATCGCGTACCAGGATCGTCGTTGTAGGCCCCATCCTTAACCGCTTGCATGATACCTCGTGTTTTTCCCATGGAGACTGGATTCACTGCTTCCAAATGGGAAGGATTACGTAGCATCGTCACGTGTAGATTTTTTCCATGGACATCCAAATCGACGGAGGAAACAAGGTGGCTGATCACATCGCCCGTTGTCTTAACACCGTCGGGGAATTCTGACAAACCTCGCAATTTTCGGAAGAGCTTCTCTGGCGGAAACTTCAGCATTCCCGTTAAAAAGTTCAAGCGTCCACGATGAGGCATACAGAGCACTATCTGCTCAAGATTTTCTGCGGGATTAAATGTCATTTCTTCTTATCGATAATGAACGAAATCTAACGCACATTGTATTCTTTAATATTGTTATATATTATTGTATAGTATTATAAGTGTATTATATAATTATTTCATTCTGGAAATAAATGAATAATTTTGAAAGTTTCGTTGATTATTGTTACCCTATAATACCGATGCACTATTCTTTTATATCGATACTCTTAGTAGGTTTAGTAGTAACATCGCGTTACTTAATGCTGCATCGAAGAATTAATATCAATTCACCATTGGCGGCCAATTTGAAGAATTCGTGAAAAAAGGTCATCATGCTCTCGGCACCCTCTCCGCCGTATCTTTTTAGGCTGACGAATTTTACGGCTAAGAAATAATCGAAAGCCTGGCTCTTGAGCATTTCCGTCGCAATCGCTTTTCTCGTTTTGTCGGTTAACGATTCGGATAAGGATAATTCTGCTGTTTCGGCGAACCATTCTCTCTCTTCTTCGCTCTGTTCGGGGATATAGTAAAGACTGTACAGTTAAGTATTTATAAAGAATTGCTAATGATACAATTCTTGTATAATTCTTTCTATCATCTTCATGGAAATCAAATCTCTTATTACGATTCTGAATAGAGAAACATCGGTGGTCATCCTCATAGATCTCAATAAAATTCGGCAGAATAATAATTATATTTATAATTAAAGTATATGTAAATAATTGAAGTAAATTCCAAATTCCAATCTCAAAAGTTCTTCTAAAAAAATTTGAATCTGAAATCAAAAATGCAGAAGTTCTACGGTTTGCCATTATGTTACAGCGGCTATCGAATTATATATTCTGTTACTTGTTACTAAATTATATATACCAAACTGTTCTTATTTTTTTTAACAATTTTACACGTATTATTTATGGAATCGGCAGACGATCATCTATGGCTATAATTATAACCACGCTTGCTACGGGTACAAAGCTATTGCTCTGTTCGATTTCATTGAGATAGATGTGGACCATATCAGAGGCTTTCATAGATATCAACTGAGCTACACGCGTTTCACAGAGACGTCTGAGCAATCACCTCGAGATAAACAAATTCAAGTCCCATTTTGCCGCTATATACGGCGTCCAAAAATTCTCGGGCTTCTTGCACCGTTCCATTGTCTTGCATGCCGTTTAATATCCCCCTGTAGGATACCCTGTCTGTCGGTCTTAATCCAAAATTTTCGAGTCTTAATTCGGACAATGGTGTCTGCCGATTTGGGGAAATTGGATCAATGTCTGCCTGCTTATGGGCATGTTCTCTATAAGCTGTCACGAATCTGTAGAAATTGCTATATTTCGATCGTGTCTCCAAATATTCTTTTGGTACTGAAAAGCAAAATGTAACATGTGTAATAGTCTGCAAGTGGTTTTTCAAAATGTGAATTATGTTCTAATTTAATCGATCACATCCTAATTTAGTGCTTGATTATTCAAAGATGCGATCATTTAAATATTTCTTTTCCTTTATCAATGTGCCGCTACATCCTACGACGTATCAAGTGAAGAAATGTATTTGCTCTTGCACGGCTGGTCCATGAATATTCTCTACGCGATAAGAATGTGTTTCGAATTAAATCGCCAGTTATAGCTTATTCTTGTTGAGACTCGTTACGGATTCATTATAAGAAACGGTTTTTATATGATGATGATTAGTATGATTTCATTGTTAAAGCCGAAAGATAATTGTTACTGATAAAAGTGCAATATCGTTAAACAAATGGGATATTTAAATACGAATCGGTAATAGATAGTTAAGTAAGCGAATACGTGTATGTACTTATTTGCCGTACGGACTTATCGGACGCATTGTGAAATAAAGCATATGAAATATGTGTATTTGATCAAAAACGCGAGGGTATCGTGAATATATCGCAATATTATGCGTTAGTATGTATGATAATACTTGTCATATAGCTACTGTGTTTAGCGGCCGCCACGAGCTTTATATTAATTCGAGAGATATTTTAAAAGATATTTTAATCTTTAACAGATATCAATGCACAAATAGACTTATTTCGTTCTTTATAAATTCAGTCCCGTATCCTTTAATCAGCCCTATATCATATTTCTCATATAACATACCCTTTTAAAGCTTCGATCGACCTCTTGTACGAAATATCAAAAATGAGATGTATTTTCAAACGTTTGTAGAAACGAAAAAAAAATCCGAACTACCTTCGAAGTTGCTCTGGGTCCTCGACCTGTACCCGTAAACACCATTCTCACTGTGATAAGACCGCGAAGCTATATAAGAAAGTCGATGGACGCTCTTGTATTCCTTCGAATTGCAGTCCCAACGAAAACGTGGGCAATTCTTCGCAGTAACGCGTCTTATGATCGCGTACATCCTAGTAGCTGGCTCGATAACTTGGAAACCAACTGACAAGAGGAGCATTACGATCAAACTCCCGCCCGCTTTCTCTTTGCCCCTCGACTACGTTTCGTTCCCATCCTCCGCCTCTTAGCCACGATGCGCGAGGACTTATCTGTTTATTTGTTCGAGCTAATCGCGTGGGACGATTCACGAGTGATCGTCCGTGAGGCCTTTCCTCGAGTATTCGCAGATATTCTCTCGAGATATAACGAGTAACGAGACCTCGTGGTAATAATGAAGGAGCAGGGGATAGAGGGGACGCTCGAGAAAAGGACAGTTATAATAAAGAATTCACAGCTGGCGACTTTTTACGCTCGAGTGTACACTTTCTCTTGAATCTCTGGATTTTTGTACATGTGTACGATATACTAAAAACGTGGACTTACAGGAGACAGTTACGAGTATCAAATTGCATAACATTATTTGAGAATTTTATCTTGAGGTTTTATGTGTAAAACAAAACACTTATCGCGGATATTATATGTACACTAATATCTTACGTTAAGAGATAAAAATATGATGGAAAAAGCGTTTCTAGGTATATTCATGTAACATTAACAAAAATATTGAAAATTCCAAAAGTATCATACCTTCGGACAGGTACCATTTGTCCAAATCTGAGAAAACGATATCTGGTATTATTGATGAGAACTAAGAACAACACTGCTCATTGATAATATCAAATTTATGTCATATGTAACAGCTATTACAAAGCTGCATCCAGCTTATCATAATAAAATCTCAGCATTGTAATTAATTACATCCCCATGGTCGTATAGATGCACGCTTCATTCACTACCTGCATAATTAGAGATTACGTTGATATTTGGTCGCAATATCACAAGGAACGTTGGGCCGGTATTTATCGACAAGCATGTAAATTAATGCTAAGCGAAGAACGAATCACAGTATATTTTAAGCGATTTATATGTCGGGATACGCAGTGCCGACCAAATCGTTTCCCCTGTATCGGAACTTGCGAGTAACAATGTTGAATTTCGTTCCTCCCAGAGAAACCGGACAATTTCCATCGGGTCTAGCGAAGAAGCAGACGGTGTAGAGCGCCATTTCCAGCTCGGGGGATGTACCCACGAACAACGTCGTAACAGGCTTGTCGTGACCGTTAAACGTCACGTGTACTTTGATAATAGACGCTTTCTGTAAGGGCGTAAAAGAAAAATATATATTTCGAAATGTTCTAGCAACGCTCAGAAATATTTTTAAGTAGTATTTATTTTCAATTACGTTTAATCTTAAGATTATAGTCGATTTTCGGGAGAATAATCGAAATGTTCTTCAAAACGAGAACGACAAATAAGTAGCAGGAATGTAAAAATGAAATGCGATAATAAAAAGATCACACTTACGTCGCCTAGGGGAAGCGTCTTAATGTGTCCTAGATAATTAATACGGTTCTTGGATTCCTCCGAATGGAAGTAGATCCAGTTGTGGAGACCAAGAACTTCGGTACCCGTTTCTACAGGTTTGAGTTCCGCCATAAAAACGTGTTCAAATCCTGTGCTACCGATCTTGCCCTGCCCGCGGGAGAACAAGTTGAACCACAGCTTCCTCAACGTATCCTTGTACTCGTAATAATCCTTTTGTACGTGTCCCTTGTCGGCGAGGAATCGCATAGCCGCCGACATCACGTTCGTGCTTAGGAACGTGTCGACCAAGAGACTTTCCTCCTGCCTTTGTGCCGGGCTTATATACTCATTGGTGTGAGTGTCCAATTGGTAATTGTCGAATATCGCCAGGACCCTTTGTATCGTGGGAATTTGGAATGCGGCGGCATTCACCGTAAACAAGCTTCAAAATAGCGAGAACAAATAAAGTCATGTTGACATTTTGACCTTACCCTTTGTAATGCACAAAAAATAGCGCAAAGAAGCCAAGCTTTGAGCTAAATTTTGTCCGGCGCAAAATTGAAATCTTTAGTGAGCTCAAACTTACGGCTGTGGCGCCTCGTCAGTCGGACTGCTGCCCGTCGTCTTTTTCTGCAGATTCAGCGTTATGTGCCTATTGGCATTATTGGTGTCTTTGATGTACAGAGCTTCGGAGAGTTTTTCCAAATCTTCATCGGTAATGGTGTTGCCCTTGCTATAAGTAGGGTTGCTGGAATACACCTTTGCGGCCGAACTTGCGGCACCAGCTGCTGCTGCCCCAGCAAGTGCACCACCGGCAAGTGCACCACCGGCAAGTGCACCACCAGCAGATGTACCACGTGCAGCCGTTCCACCAATTCCAGGTCTCGTCAGGTCAGGTTGCGTTGGCGATTGTGGCCTTGAGTAACCTTTTCGTATCAATTTATCGATGATCAACGTTATAATGCATATTCGAAAGATTACTAGATGAAGGCGTTATCTATAACTATACTTCTTGTGCGGTACACATTTTTACTACAGCATTTATTATACTGGCAGTATCCAATTTTTATTATACCGTATTTATATTACGGTGTTTCATACTTTTATGGTGCGGAGTTTTGTATTATGCTATTACCAATTTTTTATTGCACGATATTTATATTGCGGTATTTTGCAATACTATACCTGGACGAGTTGGATAATCGGGTTGCCTTGGTGAGGGCGTAGGGGAGTTTGGTCGACTACCGCCACCCGCAACGTCCGCCCAGGATTTACCTCCTGGAGATCCTGGAGCAGATCCCGGGGAAGATCCTGGGGAACTTGGCAGACTGGAGGAACTTGAACCGCCAGGTAATGAAGGAAAATCTGGTCTATTTTGTCCTGGTCTAAGTGGTGTAGCTGTTGTTCTTTCAGCTGGTCTTGGAGTGACGATGTTCAAGGTGGGTCTTTGAATTCCTCCTGTAGCCGTAGGATTACCGAAGGTACTTCCAGGCTGGTTCTGTCCTCCTTGTCCTGGTGCGGGTTGTACCCCTGGAGACGAAGGCCCTTGAATAGTTTGACAATATTAATATCACGCTTGCTGTGATTATCTTGGATTTATAAGATTCAGATATTTGATTACACCTATTTATGAACAGTATGTTATAAGAAAGATAAAAATTAGTGGAGTGTCCTGGATGGACATTCAAGATAATCCTTGTAAGATCGCGGACAGACAATGGAAGACTAAGTACACATAATACTTGTAAAGTCATCAAATACAATTTCAGTATCCTTTAATCACATATTTATCTATAGAAAGTCAAGTAGACATCATTCTGATAAATATATTTATAGGATTACGTGCTTCTGTGCGGTAAATAGGCATTTCATGATGGATATAATTGTACAATAGTTTAATTTTATATACATAAAATAGATTCTAGTCTTACTTGAGGGTGATACCTGCCCTCCAGTTCCTACAGGAGTATTGACAGGTTTAGCAGTAGAGGTTGTGGGTTGCACGGGCGCATTCCCTGGAAGAGACGATGGCTTCGGACCTACGGTATTGCGCTATGTTACCACTACACATATACGTGGCGTATAACTATCGAAAAAAAGTAACATTAACGCTTACACGATGTTTTCACATAATTACTATTTTACTTCTAATACCGTATTATCGTTAAGCAATTTAATTTCGTTCATACTAAATGGGACTGTAAAAAAAATTAAGATGTTAATCGATAAACATCGTCGTGGTATACACTATGGATTCAGAAGATATCGATACGAACCTGCAGGAATATTCTGAATAGGTGTATTTCCTGGAACAGACGCTGGCCTGGAAGCTGTGAAATAAGTTTCAGAAATTAGTTACGGAAATACTCTTTGCCAAACCTCTTCGCCGAATATTTCACAGGCAAATTTATAGCTTACATCATTAACGTAATTCCAATATCTTATTTGATTCTAACTCTCGAAAGTATACATCATAATCATTGTCAAATGTACACAAATTTCCTACCATTGAAAGGCGTTAGTCAATATCCATTCCACAAGTTACCAATCCAAATTAATGCCATAGCGTTTATATATACCTGCATTAAAGTTTGTAAAAATAAGCAAGTCCACGAAAATACTTGATCGAAGATGTACATTGTGCGAATCAAGAAAAGGTATGTCAAAACTGGCTAGAGACCTAAGATACTTCAGCGGGACTGTGTAGTAAAGTTAAATAATTTAAAACCTCGTACCTTGACCTGGTCCCTGTTGTCCTCCAGCGCTCAAGGCCGGATTTTCTGCAGGTAACTTGGGTGATTGTCTACCACTCTCGCCCGCACCGGTTAAGTCTGCAGCCCAATCTCTGTATCCTTGTCCGCTCTGCCCTCCAGTTCCAGGTCTACCTGGTCGCGGTTGAGAAATGTCCAGGCCCACTTCCGTTCCAGGATTCGGTTTGTGAGGCTGGGCATTGTTTCTAATGTTTTGACCGGTCGATCCTACGCCGATGGCCAGACCAGGATTGGCTGCACCAATTATACCTGCTCCAGGATTGACCGACGTGGATTTAACGGTAGTCGTCGATGGGCTAACGACCACGGCAGGTACGGTCTTAGGTGGTTCCTGGGTTATGGTCTCTGGAGCGACTGTCGTTGTGCTCGAATCCTTCTTCTTCCAGAACTTCCATCCTGCCTCGGCATCGGCTACGAAACGGAACCGTATTAAAAAACAGTATCGGCACAAAATTAGTTGTATATGCAAGATAGCAGGAAAGAGTGTAAAATAAGAAGTAGGCAATTCAATTTTTGTGAGTTTCTTTCGAAACATTTTGGACTATATCGATAGAGCAAATTGTGGATATACTTAAAGGAGATAAATAGGATAAGTTTCCAAGATTTAATCTTTTGAAGATTCAACGTTTCTGATAAATTACACTTTCTTTCACACGAATAAAAAATAATGGTCAATTCAATTGCATCGGATAATGAAAGATGTTAAGAAAATTGTGAAGTAAATATATTGTATATCAAAATGCTTTCCATTAAACTCACAGACAAAACTTTTATGACCATTTAAACACTCAAAATATGCATTGGGTTAAGTGGGTTAAGTGTGGAAAATGAGATTTTGAATTGTACATTTTCCTTTCATTCTTCAACCATATCATGCATATCAAAAATAGACAATCAAAACCGATAAACATAATAATATAAAACAATTATCTTCAAGGAATCATTTTTTTCTAGTACGTTTGTGTACTTATCTACTCTGTTCTCATAGTCCTTAACTAGTTTCTCCTTCACAATAATTTGATGAGGAGAAATAATTTCTCGATCACTCCGCGAGGAAGTTTCGGCTTACCAATTCATTTCCTAATGCTTATTACATAAGTATGAGACGCCACATAGGCCATCGGGTATTTACGAAGTTTTATATCTCTTAAATAAACAACATCAACTTAAAGCACATGTCGCGGTCACGAACAACCGATAAGTTATGTTTATATTCCATCGTAAATGTGATTTTTCGTATCTAACATACTTTTAATTCTACGAAAAAAATTTTCCTCTATTCATATGGCAATTATTTGGTATCCTACTTCTCGCGAATTTTGCAAAGCACACTTCGCATGAAAGCTCATTAATAATCATGCCATTGCTATCAAATTGACACGATCATTTTCCTTAGCAATTCGAGTTATTAAAAGCGGGGTCATCGTGGTCATACTGCTTTGAGAAGATATCGAGGAATTGGGTCACTTGATGATCTGTTTGCGACTGACGCGTAATGTTTTATTTTTTATTTGTATTCTTATAGAATCGAAACGCCTGGTTCTAAGAAAAATGAAGGCATTGCCATGTATAAGAATCTTGTATGTACATCAGTTTGTTTTGGGGGGCATAACATATTGAGCAAAAGGTTCCAAATGCTCACACATAAACGTGAACATTCGATGACCTCTAGAAGGAGCGTGTAAGAGATCTACAGTGGAAACTCCAAGATTCAGAATTATGTAAAACGCGTACTTGTATAATAGTGCGCGAAGGAAATCAGATTGCATAGAAATTTTTGTTCCGTTTCACGAAGTACTTTAATCCGCTCCATCCGCTGTATTTGGAATAGTTCTTACTATCCATATTTTATTTCTTTCCTATATTATAGATCTTTGACTTTGTTTAATGAGTGTTTGTTTTTCATTTTTTTCGACTTTATATGCAAAGTTTTGTCTCACCATGCATATGTCAATGATGTTTAATATTAGAAACAAACGACACGTTGTGCATACATACATACTTGACTGTTATGTTTATGCAAGTGCTAATAATTGTCAAAGTGTGTAAGAGGGTAATAAAAACATGTCTGTACCATAAGTTAGCTGCAAATAACATTGTGAATTCATATGCGTATGAAGGTGACGCAGACGTACTTTACTTCATAACAATTCACATATTACTCTTAACATCATTAGAATTTAAGATTACGATTATAGTGGAGTATTTGGAATCTCATAGCAACTATTCATTTTTCATTTTTATATCAACAAGAGAAACAAAGCATTCCATGTGCGTGATTTAAAATCTATAACCCACAATAGTAACTCACGACAGATAAAAATGTCGTGCTTCTACCATTACATTAGAATTTAAGAACTACGGTACACTATTGGTAGAATATTTGTAATCTACACGCTATTTATACTATATACACCAACTGCCGTGTAACAGAAATATATACTACACACTGATTTATGATACATATCATTTTTACAGCGATAAATAATGCTTCCAAGTAAGTTTTGAAACTTGTTAGCCCAAAAACGAGTACTATCGACTTTGAATGTAATATTAGTATATATACATTGAATGTAACGTTTTTATAATTCGTTAATCGAAAATAGATTATTGAAAAAATTGTTAGAATAATATTTAATCGACTTACCGATTATAAGGAGAACAGTTACAAGAAGAAGAACAAGAAACCTTCCATTTAGCCGCATGATTTCTCTCTCCTATTCTTTTGTCACCCTTAAAATTGTGTCGTGATTTTAGGCGCGTTAAAATCGAAAACAGTGGCACTTCGTAGACGTTTCGAGTGAGACTGAGCTCGGTTGGCGATTTAACTGCCCCGAAGCGATTACACTTTCCCCTGGCCTCCCGGTTTCTCATTGGTACACTCGCGATCGGCTCTGGTAAAGGTCGTTATACGGCCGTTTAGTCTCTACGCCAACGAAAAAGCAAGTGAGTCGTTCTTGGAAGCGTGATGTCAGCCCCTGATCTTGACTTGATCATATTCACGTGAGATTCATATGGTATTCCACACGGCGATTACTCACTTCATCATTCTTGGTCGAATAATAAAATATTGTATTCAACGCCATGGATTTCAATAGCATTTGATAGGATTTGTGTCCATAATAAACGTGGTTATAATTGGAAATATAGAATTAGATACTGTCACATTACATTTGATTGAGATCGGAAAACACCGGTTTTGAAACTTTTATTGTAAGAATTTTTTACTTCTAATTAAAAATAAAAAATGATTTCCTTGTGGTATTAAATCGAGTATGATTCGACATAATGTTTGAAAAATGGAGTATTGGTGCAAATGGGTCGTTATTTATTCTCACAATAGGAACAATAGATTACATTGGGCACCGAAGTACGTAATTGTAGCAATGCTAAAAGCTTGATGTTATTATTACTTGGATCTTTGAAATGCGTAGAACTAAACCGGTACAACCTCCACCGACTAACGGGTTAGTCATGCGCCATCGACTTCTTCCTCTTTATAAGATACCTGGGAATACCTTCCAACTAGTTTTTTAACTTATACAAAATGTGTCTTTATTTTAAAAAAAAAATCTTGCGTTTACTGGTTATTATAGACGTTTGCTCGACGGTGGGACTCATTGTTAAACAAATGAATTTTGTAGTTACTTACATACTGTATTATATAAACACCGTCACTGTCCTTTCTCCTTATATCGTACAGTATTTTATATTAACTCGCATTATTATTTACAGGAATTGTCTACTGTTCTCGAATACAGAATAATACAATTCGTTACTTTGAGTTATTTATTCTCATATTAAATATTGTCGAGTTTATGTACATCAATTGTACGGTTAAACGTCGTGAAACTTGAAGAACTACATTGTACATATTTACAAGTTATACATTAGGTTTCCCAGCAACAAAGCTCAAGACTCTATTAAAGGAAAGTATATGGATGCCCAAAGGAGTAATAGCACTAATAAAAGTAACATCGTCTTTGAGCGAAAACTGTCCCAGCCCACCAGGATGTATCTCGATCTTCTTTGAAAATCCTCCGCGACAGAAGACTGAAACCGGGAAAACCGGATTGTTTCCTTACACGTGTTACTTAATTTACAATTGCTTTACGCTTTCCTTTTCTACTTCTATATTAAAAAAGCTCTTATTGTCCTGAACAACATTATTCGGTCGTTTCGACAGTAACACTTCAAACAACGTTTATCCATATACAAGAAGTTGAAAAACCTCGACCGTTTCCATAGAAAGTGGGTCAACCGTTATTTAAACAATTAGTGCTTTAAGCATTTAATTTAATAATAGCATAAAGAAAGATAAAATAAAATTTATATGAATAGTCGAAAAAGACATTTGTGTAGAAAGTTCATCGATTTTTATACAGACTAACAACGATTCTATCATTTACTTTATGATGGATTTTTAACGCATCAATAACGGGAGAATGTGAAGGAAGTGTAGAAAAATGAAGAAATCTCTTTTTAAAAAAATAATTACATCGTCATCGGCATCATTGTCGTTTCGTAATCTCTCAGCGCTTGGATTTTTCCACATTTGTACGGCTTTGTCTTGGGTAATCGTGGATGTGGCGATAGGGTCAAGATGCTGAGAAACTCCCTTAGCCGTGTGATCCTTCGACGTTCCTGCTTCATCAAAATTAGGCAAATAGGTGGACTTGAAAGTTTGCGTAGCCTGCGATTTATACCGCTCCTTCTCGATTGTGGCATACGTAGTTTCTAATTCTATTGGATCCACGCTTGTTGCTCTTGTATGACACGTTTCACCACCCTCTGTAATCTTCGATAGAGTTCAATTTTTCTGTCGCATTTTTATGTCCGATAGCGTACAAAGTGTCAAAATAATCCATTTTTGAATTTGAATATTGCGTTTGCCGTTGAATTTTAAATAAAATGTAACTTTAAAATTGAGGACCGGATTTTTAACAGTTGTTGGTATTACAGAGAATTGAATATATGTCGAAAATATCATTTGGGGATTTATATTTAATATTTTTTAAGTAACTTTAAAATTTAAATAAATGCTTATACATGAGTATAACATAACAACGTATAACAACTTAAAGTATTTAATTAAGCTTGACGTTCATGTATAAAGTAGGTCAGTTCTGTATATGTCTAAAAAGATAATGATACCGTCTCTTGAAGTTTGTTGTGGGATAATCTTGTTTGCAACTAGATAAGCGTCTCGTAGTTAAGACAATTTTCTCGGATAAAATATTAATAGTTTTTTCCTTTTTTTTTCGTATCAAACTAAACCGTTAGGTTGGTTAGCGTTATAATTGGAGAGTGCTCCAGAAATACTTGATTTTTACACACCAATAAATGATCAGCTGTTTCGAAGAGCTATTGAAATGTTTATTAAACTATTTTAAATTATATGTACAAAAAACGTAGAAGAAACGCTTAACATTTTTCTTGTACCGATAACGGAAAAGAATGGAGCAACACAATTTTATAGGTTTGCAGAAACGAACTTCCAATAAATTTTCCTTTCAGATTCGATTCAAAGATTATCCTTTATGAGAAAATCGATGCTACTGCTGGAAATACTAAATATATTTTTGTGTCTTATTTTCCTTCCCCCCGTAAAACGGTTATGCGTAGATGCAACGTGCTGCATATGGATCAAGTACCGAGAAAGAAATGCGTGATGCAAACCTCAAGGTCGACTAAGAAGTTGCGTATCAAGTGTTACGTGCAGGTTCGAATTCCTAACAAGCTAACGGTGCATTGTGCTTTACCTTACTCGACACGGCTTATGTTTCACGTCGATTTTTCCCAACTTTGTATCCTGTTATATTTAAAAATCGGCAATCGTTGTAATCAATAACCAACAAAAATATACTTCGTACAATTACCTTGTGTTTCGAAAATATTCCTCCCTATGATAAGAACATTCAATTGTATTTATATATCGAAATACTTGAAATTAACATCGCTCGCTTTTTCAGTACTAATGCATTTATTTTGAATAATTTACCTTCTCTTCGGAAAAATCCGCCGCTAAACTGGTAGTTCACTTAAAGGTCGTTATCTTCCATGTTGAGTTTGAATTTACGCTCATCCGTCGTACGAAAATGAGATTCTCGGAGGATGTTTTTATTTAAACAATACGAGAATCTGACGCGCATAATTCAGAAAGATTGGACGTACAAACATTTCTCACATTCTCGATCGTCATTTTTTCAATATTCTCGGGGGAATTCTCATGAACTGGAAGAAGCGAGTCTGTTCCGTATGAATCGATCGGTTTACCCTGCGATGATATATTTTTGTGCTATGCACAATTTGTCATTTAGTTTACTGCAGAAATGCTAGGTTCCGCGACAAAACTATCGGAGTAGTGTGTGAAAAGAAAACGAGAACTACGACCATGAAGGATATGGAAAATATAATACGAGATATTTGTACTGGCGATAAACTCGATAAATACACAGATGCGCTAACAAGATAACACATTTTATATTGCAATTTGAAACAAAATTGCACATGTTTGAGGAAAGCGTCATTGTTAAGACTGCATCTACCGTCTGCTGGAATATCTGATGTCTGTATTTACCGTATACATTGATCTATATTTGTGACACAGACCTATTGTAAGAAATATTAAAATAAACGATTTCTCGAAGTAATAACAATTAACCGTTGGCGACGAAAACTGTGCAAATTATGACTCACTGTTTTTAACTTGTGGGTATGACAATGTTATTGTCACGCACACTGTAGGTTGCGCTTAATCTATTTATCTACAGCGTTAATACATTATTTGTGGTGTAAGTGGAATAACTATGATATCCATATTGGTATATATCTCGTTCAAAACTATACATGTAATAGATTTTATTGCTTATTAATACGGGTGGGGATTATTATAAAATACAAATTTTAGAATACAACCACTGGAGTTATAGTGGCCGATGTGTTTCTTTAGATTAGATGAACACCTAGCGTAGCTTTTTCGCAGTTATTGCTTAAATTTCGCAAATATATCAAGCGTGTCACTTAAATATTCCTTAAAATATAAAATATTTATACTGATTATCGTCGGTAGGTATTAACGGTGGATTAATTTACATACTTTACAAACTCCTTTCGCAAATGTATAATAATCATAAATAAGTCTATGTACAAAATACTATTTTTCTACAAATTTTTATAAAAATATTATACACAAGTTTCATGATCCGAATTTGTCACGATTCTTGGAACATTTGCACATCCGTTTATCGAGGAGCCTTTACGTCCGATCCAATGTTCCGTTCATTGGATTAATCCAATGAACATTCGCAATTATACATATAATTTCATCAATGTTCTTAGAGGACAATTGTTGAAATTTACTATTGCTTTGATGTTGTTAATATATTCTTTCCGACAAATTTTCAAGGTAATCGTTTTGTCGTACTACCAATCCAGGAATAATAAATGTCTTTAACATCATTTTAAGATCGCCACCGGATTATATAACATAACAATTTCATGATCATAATCTTTTGCACAAGTCTGGCAGTGCTCATATTTTTTCAATGTAAAAACAGAATGCGATGTACGTCCTGTTTTCCGTCAAAATAATTCTGTTTGAAAATTTAGCAAGGAAAATTCCTTGTTTTTCTCTTCTGGAGTTCCTTATTAGTGTACCAAGATGTGCTTTTTCACGAGTTACCTTAACATATGATTTCAGGTTAATATCAACAGAAAGAAACGCAAAGCTCCTCAGTACGTTGCACAAACTTTTCGCAGATTACAAGTGAAAAACGCTATACTCCTGGAAAACCTTTGAAAAAACGGTAATATCGCGCGCGATCCTTTCCAGCCCTTGCAGACAGTATATTTTCTATCGTCAATATAGATCAGTCGAAATGGCCATTGGGGTAACATGCATCTCCACATTTCTCCTTCGACTGGTATGCGAGAGCAGACAACAATAAAAACCAGTCTGGAAAAATATTTTTGCACACGCATTTCCAATACTCACCTGTCAAATTTGTAGTACCATAAATCCAAATTTATTCTATCTCCGTAATTAAGTATGTCGAATCAAAATTCATTCCCGTATGTAAAATCAGTGCACCGCAGGAAAACGTATTTCCCTCGAATACTTATCCCACCGATCGGACCATCTTTGTCGTTCCTACAATCTAGCAACCTGTCTGCAAAAACGGGTTTGGGCACGTTTCTTCCATTCTCACAATCGACACTCCGAGGCGTCTGCATGGTTTTCAATTAGCAACTTATACGAAGCGTACTGCATGTTTTCCATAGGGATTACTAAGCGTTCACTCGTTAACAATACTCCATTTAAGAGCGCGACGTTTGGTCTTAGGCGGCGGCATTTTCGTGGGGCGAAATGGGCGTAGCACGTCTGCAGGTTGTTCATAAGATGCGATATTGGACGAGAAGCGTGTAGACGATCACCCATACGACCAGAGCAACGATCACGGAGACCAGGAAGATCGTCTTAAGCACGTGCCAAGGGCTTTCGGGGCGCGGCTCGGTGCGGTTTCTCCAAGTCTTACATCCGCCGTTTCGACACGGCATGCTGCCAGGTTGCGCCGGCGTCGACGTCGCGACGCTGCTCCTTGGCATTATGACCTTGACCTCGGACAACTCCGTCTCCGCGGTGCCCTCTGCCTTTGCCGGTTCGAATCTCGACGGGCTGTCCATCTGCAAGGAAAAACATTTTTACTCCCTCTTACGTAATCGATCACGTATGCGGTATTTTCCTTCTTCCTCGTTTATTACCGATAAATGATGGACGGTTACGTCATACGAGGTAACGAAAATTAGGAGCTGTACTTATATTGCTTGTATGTTGTACAGTTCTTTTTATATACCCGAAAAGGTCTTTGTGGAATCATCTTGGGTGTAATTGCACGGAAACGTATTCCAATCCGTTGATGGCTTTTTTTTTAACGAGATATTGGTAAGTTTAAACGTTTTCGTTGGCAGTACGTGGTAAAGGATAATGATAGACTTCAGTGACGTTCGCCCAAGATAAAGTTTGTTCTACATTTCGAGCCACGGTACAATGATTTTTTTAAGCTTGGTATCTGATTTTGTTCGTACTATCGATTTTATCGGCATTGGTCAATATAACATGGTTCTGGTATTTTAGACAAGGCTCGAGTTACACATTAGGCATGTAATCTCAGTCCCCGTTTCAACACGGGTATATTCAACTTATCATGAAGCAGTAAACCTCGGGCTAATTTATAATAGGTTGCATGATTGCGGGATGATCCTACTTTAAACATTCTTTCCTTATCTCCATTAACGCAAGACTTGGTTTATTCGCGTCGACATTCCCTCGTAATAACAGTAATTCTCGAGTATTAATCTGTCTCGAAACTCGGTTCGATGACTCAGGTTGAAGGGGGAACTATGACCGCAGTTTCCTAATATTTTTAGGCCAAACAATATAGCATATAAAACCGACCATCGTACTAAATAACCACTCGTCCCCGATAGCTTGAATCCATTCAACGTGATCGTCGGCACGATAATGTACAATTCTGCGCCACCAGTTATTTCGTTTCCGACTATTGCATAAAAAAAGACTTCATCGGAGTGTTGCAACAGCGAGCCTTTTGCAGTATGCGGTGTAAATGGCATCACGCACGTATGCATCCACGTCTTCCTGCATTCAGTATGCGTCAAACATTCGCGCCGCAGAATTACGTTCAAATTATCGATTATTTTCCAATGATGAAGGCTTGATACGCGTTCATTACGGCACTCAACGATAAGAAGCACTGGTTTAAAAATTCAAATGGAAAAAAAGTTATTGGCAATCGTTCTTCAGGTTGACGAAATCGTTAAACGTGCAAATGAGATATGAAGAATATCACAGTAAATTCAATAGAATCAACGTAGGTGTCATGATAGAGGGATATACGTAAAAGGACCTTGCAAAATTCTAAGGGGACAAAAATGTCGGGTAAACATTCATCAGGTTAGCGGTAGAGTTCGGAAGTGTAACCAGGAAATGAAAAATAACAAAGTAGTATCAATAAGGTTAGCGTAGGTCTGATAATGCAAGGACATAGGTGAACGCACTGGGTTCTTAAAGTGAAAGGAAGAGTGAGGGTTTTTACGTATGAGTGTGGAATCCGGCTCTTAGGGGGGAAAAAATCTTGTTCTGGCTCTGGTCCTGCGACGAAGACCGTGCTTATCATACCGGTTACCCGATGATCGGGACAAGGATAATCCCATATGGAGACGGGGAATGGAGGACCAACCATCTGTCAATAATAATAGGTCACAAAGTCATTGCCTGGAACGTATTATGTCAGAAGTGGAGAAACAAGAGTCGCGTGGAAAAACAAGCTTAAGTTATGCGGTTTTTGTCCACCGTGATACGACGTATGTACAAAAGAAAAAGAAAATTTCTATTGAAAATAGGTATCTTGTTTCGAGTGAACGAGAGACCTGTGCGAGTGCCGAACTTTTCAACTATACTTTCAACAGATTAGAAGTACAGAATCAATGTTTATGAAATTCTAGGAGGCTGCTAGCAGAAACGTTTTTTGGTATTAAAAATGTAATATTAATCATTTTTTTTATTCCAAATAAAATAATTCTGTCGTGAGTTATAACAAAAGTTTATTGCGCTGACAGTTCAGTGCCCGTATACACTGAGAGCAAACTTTCACTCTATTCTGTGATCGTTGCGCTGTATCGTGCGAAAATGATAGAAAAGCATGTATAAAATTACCTTCAGCTTTTAAACTCTTTCGATCTTACATAGAGAGGATAAAGCTGTAACAGCGAGGAAAAAAAAATTGATTTCCCCGTGTCACTTTTAATCGAATCCATAACCGTGCCTTTGCATTAAAATACAATACGAGTATATAAATTCCTGTTGGAGTATAAATAAATGCGACATTCGTGCGGTAAAGGTAGCAGCGCACTATAGATGAAAACCAATTTACGCAATGTACGTCGCTTTATTCCGCTACGTTTCGTTGAACCGATAGGCCCAATGGCCACGTTAAAATACGTCACAAGGACAGACGGCAGCGACGATTAGAAAAAGGTTCTCCATAACCCAACGACCATGCAGAAGGCGCATCGTAAAGCGAGGAACGATCTCACTTACATTATTAAATGCACATCCATGTTTCTCGCCGTAACAGTTCGCCGGCTTGTACATACTTTTTGACTGTCCTCCAGCGTCTTCTAGGGCAACGTTTTTACATTTCACGAGAAACCCAAGGGGTTCACAATCATTTCTCACTGATTGCCGATCGACCAGCGTCGACGAACGTGCTCGACGTCATATTACCGTAAAAACTGGTTTAGCACGAGAAAGTCGGTAGCTTACTCGTGCGCGACACTGGAGGAACTGACCAGTTACGGCGAGAGAGGGCCATTATCAATCCTTATCTGCCTCGACCCCTGATCTTCCGTTATCGCATAACGGTTCCCTCGCGGATATCGTCAAAACATGCTAATCGTTTTGTCGATCAATTAAAGGAAACTCGGGACATACGTTTGTACACAACGCCAGGACATCCACGTCGTGAACCATTTACCGACGTATTAAGCATGCGATGGGAATTCCAAAATCGTTATGTAAAATTTCGCGTCACGGCGTGTCACGTGAAAACTTGGATAATGCGCTTGAAATTCGCGATGATCCTTTACATCGGCGAGAACAGATATTACCTGCGATTTTTATAATAACGATCAGGATACCTTGCGTAACTCGACGAGACCCGGTTGTTTCCTACGGTTGAACTTGAGGATTTTCTGATGCAAACGTGAAGCTGGATTTAAGGAATGCGTATGTTGCCCGGATGTCGAGGTATGCATTGGAGGAAACTACTCGGTGAATTCCATTATTCACGTGAATGGATCTATGTGTAAAGAAAGATTGCGACATTGTGATGCGTGAATCTTGTCGTTTGCAAGAATAGCGTTACTATCATAATGAGTAATTGCATCCATTGTAATACGGATAGGAATAAATGCAATGTAATTGGATAAAAGGATGGAAGAAGAAGAGTGCTTACTTTCTTATATATTTTTACCGCCACGATCTTTATAATCAAGAAGAACAGTACATCGAGAAACCTCGTGCTACTTTTTCTAACCGCAATTTACGTAGCTTGATAAATGAATGTCCTGTTTTTTTTTTGGTCAGTTTTATACGTAGGGCAATAGTAACGTTGAAAAAAAATACAAGAATAAGTCGAACGATGGTTAGATCCGTAACGATTGTGGCTATCACTCATACTAAAATTTCATATATCTAAGTGTAGGTTCCATTCATAAGCGCTTATTCACGAACTGAAGTGCCTTCATAAACTACGACAAGCATATGTTCATGTACTTTCATGAAACGTAAATTAATGTCATCGCAGTTCCAAGATGTAAAAAGATTATGCCAGAAATAGGAATGTTAATAAAATGATAGGAAGTTAGTGAAATTCGAAGATTGGTATTTGTCAGATATCGTATGGCGATATTGTTAAAAACTTATTCGATCCCTAGGGTTATGAATAAAATTAAAAACTCGCTGATATCTAAAAAAAAGGGGCCCATAATGGGTCCTAGGAGAGAATCGTGGAGTGAAAGTAGTAGCCTTAAAGAGACTCAAGGCTATGTCAGGAATGACGGACGTATCTAGATGGCCTATGCACCGGTGTATCTCACTGCGATAGATGTATATTGAATGACGTATGAGTCTGTGAATTCTTTTACCATTGATTTCCCTTAGCTTATGTCTCGAAAATATTTGCATTTCTCCTTTCTAATGGTGTAACATGGCTGTAGAAGAACAATATATTTGATGTTTGAAAATTAATGTACGGTGATAGCACAACCAAACTTTCTGTTTTATAAATACTTCAAGAAGCTGAGTGATGCGATTAAATACAAACATGTTAAATCTTCTTTGATTATTTTATCACTTGCGTGACCATCTTTGATACCGTTTTCTTTCGTTTACATTCATTTCGCTTAAAGCAAGCTTGCAACGTTTAAGTACGATACATGACGACCTTAATCATTTTCCTTATGGAAGCTCCTATGGATGACTAACCGAATTAATAGTGAGCTAAATAGAAAATTTTTGCTTATATGCCCAACATTATTATGTCGTACTGACAAAGTCGCGTTACGATAAAAGGAAGATAAAGTCAAACGTTGAAAAAAAATGGAATCCATCGTAAAATAGTGATACTTGTAATTGTAAATGTTACGCGTGAAAAAAAAAACAATTCAAACAATAAGTTTATCTACAACCATTTAAATTTGCTAATTAGAAAAAAAAACATTCTCCATTTATATAGCTCGTATACATACTGATATTTTTTCCAAACTATCCTTCACCTTTAAAGACGTATATTCACAATCTTGGACAACCGCAGAATAAACTCACGAACCTCTTCACAAATCTTCTCGATAAATACCACGAAAATTCAGTACTCCTTGAAGTCGTTATCGCCTGGGGTATATCACACATGAGGGAATTTAATGCGGTAGACGATTGAAAAACAAAGTTTATGTTATTTACACAACAAATATGCTCACCTGTTGCGGGTGCCAGGTATGCTTAAAGAAGCTCTTGAAGCATCTCATGCTGGACGGCATTCTTTCGCCCCTTGGCCAGTTATCGCATTATCATCGTAACCGAGAAATTCCTCAATTGCCAATATGCGTTCTATCCTGCCGGTTTTGGTTAACGGGGAAATTCGTAATATAACTCGTCACGACTTTCACATATTCCATTCCATCGGGGTCTCGCCTCTTCGGACTTCGTTTGCTCGACCGCGATAAGTTCCTCGTTCATTCGCTTCTCCTTAAAGTTGTTATCAATTTCAACGATGCTTCTTGTTCGTGCACAGATCACACTCAGGATCCGCGAGATGCTGTCTTGATTGAATGTAATTCCTCTCCCTCCTTTTTTTTAAAGAAGTGTCGACGAATAAGGACGAATACGTTGGTCGAATCGTGGAATCGAAAACGTCGACTAATTTAAAACGCAGAGCGCGAAGAGTATGCGGGGCCGTGTAGTTGAGTCTTAACGTGTTTTTTCCTTCGATACGGTCGCATCTCCACGAGGACGGATCTCTCTGCGAAGCTTCGAACCGCTCTCGGTGCGAGCACACGAGCTAATGAGCACGCTCTTGAAAGAGGTGGGACGCGTATGAAGAGAAATGTCAGTGTTGATAGCCCGTCTTACTTAGCATTGAGTTTCAGCCACGGTGAAAAATATCTTCCAGCCTGTCGATCGTCCTTTCGCGGTACAAGAGCGGCGATAGGAGATGCAAAATAACGGAATTCGATCGGTATGGTATAAGCTCGGTGAATCTGGGGTGTAGTCTGCCACTCGTAAGTCGGCGTACCGTAGTCGAGAACGTTTTACTGCCGCTGTATCTTGCTTATCTGCCAAATAGCGTTTCTTTTATTTATAATTCTCATACTTCATTCCGCCTCGTACGTATTCATATCGTGTATAAAATGCAAATAAAAGATTATATAAACCGAAGATAAAAATGTGGAAAAGCATTCTTACAAGGATCGAACAAATTCAAGGTTTTGAGAGATGTATAGAAACCACGAAACAATATAATTCAATTCGATAAAATATTCGATAATAGGTCATTCTCCGTCCGGAGAATTGCTTACATCGCTTCTTACATCGAATGTTAAAAGATTGCAACGAGTCTGCATATAAATCGCTTGACATTTGCAGAAAACAATGGTTACATTCTGCTGAAACCCGAAGAGACGTAACAGGTTAACGGAGTCTCGCATAACGGACAACTGTCCTCGAAACCTTTGAGCTTTATTTTTTTTCAAATGTGGCTTTTTTTAACCTTCTCGTTTACGTCTCAGCCATGTTGACACTCTTCATTTACCTGAACGTGTTTTACGACAAAAATTGTGAAGACGGGAAATGAAAAAAAGAAAAAAAACGTCATGTTATAAACGTTATTCATACATACTTGTATTTTTACATTTATTGGAATTTTGAAAACTCGTCACATGATGAGTCTCATTTCTAAGGCAATTAGTAATACTAATAATACAACGTAAGTTTACAACGACATATAAATATGATCACTTTCAAACCAAGAATAATTGTGCACAATCGACCGTGTTGTCACAATTACATTTAATGACGAAGTTTATTTTTTTATAACAAAATTGGAGAACGACGTCTGATCAATTTCATTCTCATTACGAAACTCTGCCTTATCGATAGCCGATTGGGGGCTTCCGGTATGACGGAGCCAGTGTTTCCTAGAATAAAGGCCTGTCTTAATTCGGGACAGATTCAAACTGAGCACGCCTACTGCCAATAGAGAATACGTCCAGTAAACGTCGATATAGGCCGAACTTACATTTCCTCGACCTTATTTTTTTCGCCTTCCATCCGTCCGACGACCGTGTCTCTTTCCGTGTTCATGCACCATCCTTTTAAACCCAATTCTTCGGCACGCTTCTGAGTAAACTGTACTCATCGTAGAATAAAACGGTCACTTCTAAGTTGCCTACTTTATATTAAGTTTCTCAAAAATAGATGTAAAGAAATTGATATATTAATATAAATCATTTAACGTATGTAAATCCTATTTATCCTTGAAAACTGTCCGTAGAAATATGAAATCCTTCGGAATAATTCAATAACAGGAATGCAAACTCTGTTTTACAGTTCGGTCGATAATGAGGCTATAGTAACGCTAATATTGTATAGGTGTCGACTCCATGCTGACATTTTCCGCAGTTTGGCAAGTTCTTCTTTAAAGATTATTTATATGAATTGTGCACTCACCTTTCTAAAGAAGACACCTTAAAAGTGAAAGAACAAACAGGTTTAGTAATCGCATTGCAGATGTAAATGTCTATTCTACCGATACTCACCCTGTACTCTACCGAACACTTCGAAGTCCACTCCGATTAATCTTGCCATTTCCGTATGATTCTCGTGAAAAGATGTTTTCGAAGATACGAGGAAAAGAACGTAGACAGTGCAAACGATAATTTTAATGCCAGTGTCACTTAACATTCAATTAATCACCGTAAAATTGTGCGACATTTCGGCACGATGTCGGCTCATAGAGAAAACATCCGCGTAGATGTCGCTGGCTAGTAGTTACATCAGCTGTTCCGGCTATTAAGTACAGCTTACAATTACTCTTTATCCTTATAGCCAATTTTACCATCCTATAAATTTATGCACTTATTAAATTCTTCGGCATAATCAAAAGCGAACAGAAGATTGTTAAAAAAAAGGAAACAATTAAACGTGTCACCTCGTTACTTTTGTTGCTAAAATACGTCACTTTGGAATAAAAGCAAAAACCTATCTTTAAACGTACCAAGGATGTACACGAAATAAAAGTAAGTACGCATCTTGATGTACTTTTATCGTCATTCTCGATTTCTAAATATGACATCTTGGACTTAAGCAACGTCGATCGCGCAATATATCTTCTTATCGTATAAAACTTAAATTAAGATAGAAGATAAGTTTACGTAGAATTCTCTTATCTTCGTAAGTCGGATTTATGGTTTAACGCGAAGAATTTAAGGAAAACACTGGGGTACCCCTAGGAGCCAAGCACCTTTCATTTGAATACGTAGTTGAGCGCACTAGTCGCCGGTCAGCCTCTGATTCGAGAGGTCGATAAAAGAACCGACGGTGCGTGCTGGTCTATTTAGATTTGAATGGAATTCGTAACTGCCTCCGTATCGTAGTATGCCAGCTACGGGTATCTCGACTGGCATTGGGTCGGAGCTGGCGAGGGGTTGGTGGAGGAGACAGGGGGGGCGTGAGCGTAGCAACGAAAGAGTCGGGCGGCGTAGGCGCGTATAAGCCGACCCTACCGCGCGCCGCGACCAGTCTCGGACAATTCGTGTTACGAGAAGGACTATTTACAGCCCGATTTTGCACTCCCTCCAGCTTATCTCCCGTACAACACGCGGAAACAGGAGGCTCGACAAAATCTGCGGGTCGATCAAGACAACGACATGCACCGTGGACCGGCGATCGGCTGGTGATTCGGTCTTTTCTCTCACTCTAGGAACAGAAGCCACGAAATCTCTGCTATGACAGAGTAACGTGAGATCCTTTAGTACTTCTCAGGACGATTGCGAAGGAGAGAGAGAGAAAGAGAAAGAGAAAGAGAAAAAGACAGAAATAAAAAGGGGGTGAGGAAAGAGAGAGGAAGAGAGAAAGAGGTATATAGAGCATACGACATTGTCGCGTAGTTTTGGCAAGTGCGCGGAAAGTGAGGCTCGTCGAGGAGAATCCCTGTTGCTGTATCAGAGCCGAAGGGTGCCTTCACGGTCGATGAGGTTAGGCCATCGTGTCTGCTCGAGGAAAATCCGTGTTGTCGGCAGAATTACGGGCGATGCGGTGCTGAGGAGGCTCGCTCATCAAACCGCCTCGTTCTCTTTCGATCCTACAGCGTCGAACGACCGCTGTTCCGCATGCAGCGCTGCGCGACAGGACCGAAATCCTCGCCGGGCGATTTGACAGCTCGTCGAGCAAAGTGAGGTTACGAACCGGAGGAGTACATAGTGACGCTGTGCGTTGTGTGCGTGTCTGTGCACCGGTACAAAACGGGGTGACGCACCATGACGGCGATGTTAGTGTCCGTGGCGGAGCTATCGAACATTTTCTCCGTATTAGCGGTGCTGATATGCTTCTGCGGTGTCTTCCTGTTCATTATGAGGTATGTACACTTACACGACACTGATGTCTCGTCCCCATTTTGCCGCAGACATATCATTGCTCCCCGCAATCTTATTGTGCTTTGAGTTTAACCCCTTTGGTTTGCTCGGATATTGGATCGTACCGTGCTCTTCGCTTAGATGTACTTTGAGATGACTGTGAACCGCTATACTCTCGGTCGTACATTGATCTTTTGATTATCAGGAATGCATCTTTAGGAAATGCTTTCGATCGTCTATCGTGTACTTGGACGTGTGCAATTTAAATGTAATCCATGGTGTAACGTTGGCTAGTGGGAAAAAGTTTGAATTTCTCGAACCCCGAAATGTTAAACGCTTGCACGAGACCAGTAATAAAGCGCCGTATTTTCGACGATGAACAGCATCGCCGTAGGGGATGCATCGCGAGAAAAAGACGATCGATCGATCGGAATGGGTTTAGGTACTTATATCAGGGATTGGTGATATTAGGTATTCGCTCATTATCTCAAATACTGTTTGTGAATCTTCGCTACTGTATCACGATTGATTAATCTTCGAATTGTACCGGTTGCGTAATTAAGTTTCACGAAGATTCGATTATCCTCGTCAACACTCAGGGCTGTCCGCAAAATTCCGTAGAATATCTAACTTTTCACACTGTATTACAGTGCTGAGGATAATTTCTTGCTTAGGTCGTGTTATTTTCATAATTATCCCTCTAAGACTTTAATCCATACTGTAATGGCTAAAATATTACCGATGAATGTTATATTTTAATTATGTTAGTCTCATAGTTATATCTAATGAGCAAAGCTTTTAGAGGATTTTAAAAGGGATGAATGGATTCGCCATTAATATTGGCAACTTTTCATGGTATGTATATGGGAAACGAAGAAAATCAGTCGAGTTACTGCAAATGCATGCACGACATGCGTTGGGATTCATAATTTTATTTCATTTTCCTCGTAATTCCAATTCTTTTCCATGTATAATACCACATTTGTACGTTTCTCGTTTTTCTCTCGTAAATTTACGTTGATGATATATAAGGAAACTATATGTAAACATCGAAGTATAATTTACCTCTTCTAACAATGTTTATTTAGGTTAAAATAAAGCTTAGGGTTAAACGGGGTTAAACCAGCGTTGATGACGATATTTAATTTTTGAGTGTGCATTTACCATCCAGAGGCTATAGTTGGCATTCGTAAATATATTTATAACTCATAGTTGGTTTGTCTGCTTCTCTTCTGTTCAACGATAGAGCCAAATTATAATTTTTTTTTAGTTTATTTTCGGCATCGTCTGCTAATATTATTTGATTTAAGTTTTAAGGCGGAATTTACTATTTTTAAGTAAATTTTGAAACACTGGAACTACAATATATATATTGTATGGGAAATTTTTCCAGTGGAGATGGAGCTAGATATTTTCTATGTGAAGTCCAAGCCTCAATCTACTATATAGCCGTAGTTTCTCGTCGGCTATTGTGTCTCCAATTTTCTTAAGTGACGCAGCGACTTTCCTTTCGAACGAAATAAATTATAAACCTTAGAGGACATTTAATTTAAACATTATGCATTTACACGCTCCACCATCCGGGGTTTAGGCCAGGGGATCGTGAATATTTTGAAAAATTATTTCCGTTTTCTTTGTCCCTCATCTGCCCGCTGACAAAGTTCAATTGTCGCCTGCTTTTACGACTACAATTTTCTTAAGTGACAAAGCGACTTTCATACACCGCCACGAGAATGTAATGCGAAAGTAGGTTCGTCGAAAGCGTCGCAGTATTTGTAAATCGTGAAACTTCGACTTAGCTGGCAAATATCTATTCGCGTAGACGAGATCATCCATGGGTGCGAGTAATTCGACGTTAGCTTTTTATACTAATATACTCCTTTCGCGCGAACTTACCAGGCCCTGTTCTATCCTTTTGTAAAAAGTGGAAGTCTAATGTATATTTAAATGTGTTTCGCGATTACATTAACGAACTATGGTTATGATTATCAAATGTAAAATGAAAACACGTTCCTATTGCAAGGCGGTACTTGTAATTTGCACTTCATACCTATTTTAGTATTAGAGAATGATGAGCAGAATAAAAAATAAGGCTAGACGACTTGGAGTTTATTTTATGATACTTATTTACGAAAGATTTTTAGATAATTTGCGTTTAGATAATTTGCATTATAGAGAAGTGCTTTCTTCAGAGTACCCCAAGTATAGATACCGCTTTTAAAAATTGATATACGAGATTGTGAACTGCATGTTTAGCGACTTAAAACTCGGAGTGTTAGACTCGTATTCTAATATTTTTTCGGCTTACAAAATAGGCCAATGAGCTTACCGTGGTTAGTTACACTGTCCTCGTCGTATAATACAACGAATAAAGCCTGTACATTAGTTTCGTGTCAGGGAATTGCTTATCCTTGAGCGCATATTAAGATCGGAGCACCAGCGCGACTGGATGTACAAACAATTGTAAAAACAGTATTTCCGACTTTTGGTGTGCCGCGAACTCGTGTTTATAAGGAGCTAGGTGGCGAGCGCGGACGTGTCCTAAAGCAAAGGACAACTGAGGAACACAAGGGGCAGGACTGCGATGGTTTAGGATGAGAGTTAAATCATGGCCGTAACGAGAAATAATGGTGACAGAAAATGGAAATATATTTATTCATGTTCCGCGACAAGTTTGTCTTATTATTTTGTTTACGCTCTATTCTAAGCCTTCTAGGCTTTACTTGTAACGTATATCCATAGCAGGAACGGTGTAAAATTCCCATCGAGATACAAAGTGGTTCCAATTCTCTTCCTTAACTTTCATCTGTCGGTCATGGTTTAAATGTCTGGATAAATCTCTCGCCCAAACGTTTCAGCGCGCAATAAATGTAACGTACATGCATGCGATAATACCAATCTGTACGTATCGTACGGTTGCGTGAACTGAAAAGAACATTGGAAGGATTAAACGACAGATAGCTCAGCTACTATAAACGGCGCTGTCTGTTTTCGATGGCACGACACGTTCGTCCGATACAGTATATACAAGTACGTGTTTGGTATAAGCAGTGTATCTGTGATGTAAACTTGACTCGAATCAATATAATTTAAATACCATTACATAATACATTACCATGCGACCTCTTTCGATTTCAATCAAGGGCGAAATGCAGTTCGTTAGAGAAAAGTCAAGAAATCAAGTGAATAACACTTCTGTGAAATATTATCCGATAACTATCACTGATGTTGGATCAAATTATGATCGATCTGTTCCTAAATCCGTAGATTTGGTCTTTGAAGAGTTATTCCCGTATTTGTGGCGTTGAGTTATTCTCAAGATCACGGATCTACCGAGAATGTTCGATTTAGGGAATTAAAGAGCTCGTGTGTTTACGACAGCCACGAGAAGTTTATGAGCTCGTTCGTAGTTTGTCGTAAAACAGTTATTATCCCGTAGCTTACTACGACTAGCTGCGCCGTTACAAGGCTAGTTGCATTCTCAGACTTGCACAATATTCTTGACAAAAGTACCAAATGAAATATTTTCACATTGCTTGTCTTTATGCAAACGGAAGGAGTAGAGACAAAGCCCATAGCATTTTTCTCAGTTGGCGGCGATGTCGTACAGCATTGGCGGTTATCAGGATATATTAGATATGTTTATAAAGGTATAATAAAATGCTATTTTATGAGACGTTGGATAACACTACCGTTTCGTATGCTGGTCTACACCCACCTGTTCGCGTGAAAGGAAAACAAATTCTATTTGCTGCATATATCAAATCGTTTCTATTTTCTCAGTCGTATAGCTTTATCGATGCATTGGTATACGATTTTCATCGAAATAACATGATTTCGGACAACATTATCTTTACATTAATTTGCTTTCATACTCGTATTTCGTAAACATTTTGCACTAAAGACATGGTATAATGAAAAAACTGGGAAGTTAAAACTAGTTAACTACAAGTTGCGTGTATTATATTATAGCTTGATCATTAATAGATTCTAAGAGGTTAAATGCAAGTATATCATAAGGTCTATACTTAGGGTAAAAAAGTTGTTTTCCTTGCGTTTCTTCTACAGATCGTAGACCGATCTGTATAATTTATATAATGACTTGATTATTTTGTACGTATTGTACTTTTAATTATACGGATGACGGAGTCTCGTAAGAAATACTTTGCAAGAAAAGAGACAGATATTGATCATTTATATTACAATAGTTTATTAACGGGCAAACGCCCTTGGTAACATAATTAAAAAGCAATAAAATACGTATTAACCAACACTGTATTAATTAACAATGCAGAGACACTAGATGTACACAGTGATGACATAATTACAAAAATCATTTTTACCGAATGATTAACGTTTGAAATTAGACAATACGAACGTGTGTTGTTTGCATATGCGGAACATATCGATTCATGCGTGGAAACTGCTGTTTAAACTCTGCATCCTTGTTATTCAGTTGGCTTCTTATAGCCTTATGTAGAATAATAAGTAACGATATCTCTGCGTAGTTAGTTCCCGGTCGATCGAAACATATGTCGAATTATTTTTTATTTAGCGCGATACGAGGTGAATTAACAATTCAGGATGACGCGGCCATTGTCATAGTCAGAGTCTCAATTCGTTGTAATCTCGTCATGATTGTCGTCAATTGAATAAGTTTAGAGGATACTCCTTTGGGAAATTCTTTCTCGTAATATTCCATCATTGCGTGCTTCTAGATATATTGAATCGAACTTCCGACACATATCAATCAGAGCGTTATATTCGCAAGGCAATACTTATCGTTTCGTGGATAATTAACATACTAGACTGAGATGGAATTCCGGGTTTTTGACTACATATGAGTTGTCTGCGTCTATTATAATTTGAAAGAATTATTAATTCTCATTACAGTGACATTATTATAAACGGCGCCTTTTAAAGATTCAGCTATTTATTCGAAAGGCAAGATTGTCATGAGCGACAAAGATAAAGCGCTTGTTTTTTTTTTTTTCAAATACATATCCACGAAAATGTTGTTACTGCCAATAAAGTGATGTAATGATTGGTATTTTGACTTCACTATAACGAGGTATAACTTTGATATATACATCGAGGTATTATTCAATACATTGAATAATTTGCATGCTTTACGAAAATTTCTTTCTCGGTTTTGTTGCATATTACGCATTTAATTTTTAGCGCGTGAAATACCTATTATGCTTATAGGAAGCATGACAGTAATCCATTTTTCCGAAATTTGTATACTCTATTTAGAATATTTAAATACTCCAAATAAATCGGTGAAATGATATAAGCGATATACTTGTTTTCCAAAAAATATTGAAGACTACAAAAATGATTACATCCCAAGATGTACAATATCAATTTTCGATAGTAACGTAGAAAAATGTAGAAACGTGGAAAATTTTTATTTGAAACTCGACAAAATTAGATGAGAGATAAGAAACATAAATCGTTCGATTGGTGCTTATAATGTAATAGATGTGCGTTCGTAAAGATTTTACACATATTTTCACGATGTGTTAAAAAATAAATACGATCTGGTGTGCAATATTGTACATTCTTATCGATTCTAAATGGTATCTAATACTTGCAAGCGCCTACCTGTTTACAGATATTTCATTTCTTAAAATATCTACCGATATTTTTTCTTTATCGTTCCCGTACGAAGCTACACATATGTTTTTCTACTTTCGAGCGATACGTATAATCACAAAATTCAATGTGTCCTAATATAACATAGTATCAATGTGAAAAAGACAGTATCATTTGAAGATAAATCTGCTTTTATATCTTGGCTTATCAACGTTCTATTTTCATTGCAGACTTTCTTTTAAATTCACAGTGTGACTAATGTTGCTTGTTACGCCGTGACGAACATTTCTCATGGCCTTAAGGTCGACGGCAACCAAAGGAGGTGTACGAACCATTGACATTTTAATCGATTCAGAGAACGTCCAATGAGAATTTCAGACCGTCGATCATATACAGCTGTTCGCTTCGAAATGTCACGAATCCAATAAGTACACCAATTGACGTTAAATGATTCTGTAAGGATGGATTACCGCACGATAATTAGTGACGTAGTTTACCCGGAGGATTATGTCACAACGTCTTACTCAATTCGGCGTGCACGTGCAGATTATTTAGGTTTTCTTACTATTATATTTAACATTTTGTTTGTCGTGCAACGTAGATTTAGCCGTTTCGTCATGTAAATAATACCATATCATAAGGCAAATTAGGCTTTGATATACTACACGTGCAGCACAGAGAGTGTTATCATTCCGTGTGATTTGTAAATGTGGAAAAAGCGAATCAATGTTGGCAATATTTCGATATGAATTTTCGTTTATTTTCAAGAGGAAATGATTTTCTGGAAATTATGTGTTTTGCCTACTCTTACTCAAATAAGATATCTATTCTTGCCATTTTAGACACAACGTGTCCTACGCACAATCTGAGCGTATGTTATTATGAAAATTGGACAGGATATTGGTTGTATTTTGGGTACTTTACCCTCAATTATAGTTAAAAGCACCGGACACGTGTCGTATAATTATTCTATCATCTTTATACATAGTGCTGGCTTCGGTTGACTCATTTATCATGCAGAGGGACGAACTTTCCGCTTCTGGCTTGATAGAAGTTTCCGCTTAATGTTTTCGACCATCAAAAGCGAGCTGTCTCCACCGTTCTTGTTACTGAGAAAGTTGCAAAATTATTGCATCAGCATGAAACAGCTCGTTGCCAAATCAGATCTTTTTTTATTCTTATATGTGTGTACGATCATTAAAGTAAGCGCTAGTGCGGAAACCGTACGGGAATAACAGCCACAGATATTAGTACAGGTTTTCCCATTCAGCAGTTCGTCTCTGACATGTATTGTATAATGTATAATCTGATTGCACCTTATACTTCTATGCTCAATTTCAACACGTGAGAAAGGAATAGATAATATACGCTTTTTGAATATTTATTCTCTATTGGATCTATGTACTTATATTATAGAAACAAAAAATTTGTATAATATTTATAAAAACGTTCTACAGAAGTATAATTACGCGGGAGGGTGACGTTAGGCACCGCTGGAGTCGCATAACAATTCGCAAACATAATTTTGCATACGTACATATTTATGATTAAACCTTTTTTATGCTTTCAAAAATTGGAATAGTAAAAGAATATGTATCTTGGAATTTGATGACTCTCTTTTATTTCAAACCGCGGCTATGCGTTCAGATCACCGATATAAAGTGTACTTGCAGCTCGAATGAATCACCGAATTAAGATTACAAATATAGTCAAAATATTGTTGATCGACCACGATTATCATGTGATTTTGCATCCCATTTCCTATTCTGAAAAGTTTAGCAGTTGGAATCTATGGTTAGATCTATCCAGCGCGAACTACTAAGATGCACTTCAGCGGGCGCAGTCCGTTAGTCGTCACAAGTCGATAAAAAGTAATGTACTGTTATTTTTGCCGACAGTTAAACGCCACGAAAAACAGTTAGGCTAAGAAAGATCAGTGGCCAGCAATGTAACCACACGTTACATTCGTGTCCTTTAGCTACGCATCCATAAACATATTTTTCATCGTGCATTTGTCCCCCATGAACGAATTATGCAAATGGCCATTTACCGGTCGCATGATCCAGCACCGATCATCGTCCGACTCGATTCTTGGCTTTCGAATGAATTAACATCGATTAAAATTCCGGGAAAGAAAAATAATACATTGGTATTATCGCACGGTCTTCCTGCCGTGCGCTATATACAATGCAAAATAACGCGATATTTTTGTATGACGGACCGACTAATTCATTTCCATTAACGGCATTGAGCTTATCATTTAAATCAACTCCGACCGTGGAACGAGGCAACGAAATAATAGGACTGACTGAGAAAATCGATAGTTGATGGAATTATGAAATTCTCCGAGTACCCAAGTATTTTGTAAGAGCTGCATTATATTGTTCGATGCTGAAATCGCTTAAAAGCGTGTGCGTGCTCATAATGCGCTTTCTAAAAAAAAGTGTTACACAGAAAGGTGTATTACATAGGTTATTGTCGGTGGTAATGTAGGTTTGCGTAACTTAACTTGTGTTGTTACTTAGAAGTGTAACGTGGGTCATCGCGCTAACCCTATTTCGCAGTGGGAACGAGAAGGAGGGAATGGGTTTCCTGTCGGGAAATTTTGTCGTTCTTCTTGCCGGGAAGATGATACGTATGTTGTTTATATCTGTTGATTGTGGTCAACAGGTCTCTTAATGCACCACAGTCCGATTTCCAAATAACGATTTTACATGCGCTATTATCCAAGAATCTCCCTACGTTTATGAGTATCGTATGTTTGCGGATATCATTGAAATATTTGACAAGTATGGTTTTCTAATGAAGACAGTAATATTTATCAAGCTAACGATATTGACCAATATACTGCAAGGTTGAAATGGTTATTATAGCATTGAGGATATTTATTAGAATTCGATGAGCATAGTTTGAAACCTTTCTTTTGATTTCAAGCCTCAAGGTTTATGCAATTAATGTTGGAAAGACAATTTGCTGTTGTATTTCTGAATTCTTATGCGATTGTCTATATTTTTATTAATCTCGACATTTATGCGAAGATAGGCATTACGTTATGTTTGACAGGGATTTAATCAATTATCTCCTGTGAACGTTATCGTCCCTTCTGCCATGTCGTTGTTTCAAGTTTATTGTGAATGTTCAATATTGTTCCTCAAATACTGTGGACTTTTTCTTTACTTATGCGTATTAGCGACGTTTATTGCCGGATATGATATTTTCTGAAATTTATCTCAATCCACATTGTATTTTTAGGATTTCACACACGGTTTTCACGGCAGTTTCGATCGATCGACCATGTTACGCAACTTTTATTTTTGTTGAGCGAGAAGCACCAAGTTTGGTTAAATACTTATTTCCCACTGATAAAACAAAATTCTCATCGCCATTAATAAATTAGAAAAAACCTGGATTTTCTCGTCAAGCTTTCACAACAATAACTCTGAGTTTTACATGGCATTGCACGTATAAAACTTAAACATGAAAAAGACGTTGGACACGTATAAAACTGCAATAATCGTCTGGAATGTCGTTCCAATGCATGTAATGACTGTAATATTTGTTTATAGTTTAATTGAAACTTTATCGAACTATAAACTAAAAATTACTGCGCTCATCGAACAGTCATGGCTTACCATACTGATTATTATGGCAGATAGTATAATTTTAATTTTCATTGTATACATTCGTAACTTCTATTTGTTTTTATGGAAAAGATTGAGTCATTATTGTGATTCATTCAGTACCGACGTCCCAAGAAAGAAATAGTCGATTAACATTGAGTTACAGCTCATGAAGCTATTAGATATGCAAAATAATTCGTTGCCTCTTTAAAGAGACGGGAGTTGTATTTAGAGAAAGATTGAAATATGTTTCGATCCCGAAATGCTTGTCATTGTTTTCAAAAATATTTCTTCGTTTTTCGTATGATGGACAAATCGTTTCTCCACATAAACTTGATTCCACAATAAAAAAAATTCAATGTAGGGGCACCGAATTAATTTGCAAAGCTGATTTATCACGATTTTTCTCAAAAGCTCGGTACGTTGGTGCAGGAACGTCATGGTGCTGCGGGTCCATGGCGATGACCTGATGTTTGGCGGTAATGGAGGAGTAATGACACACTCACCACGCATACCGCAGATGGAGATGATGAAGGTCCACATTCCCTTCACGTTCAAACTTCATGAGAGCTTCAAAAGCACTTATACCGGTAAGTGGTACGCCTCACGATGTGTTGACTTCGATTACCTTGTCACTTGCGTGGATTCTCCGTAAGATAATATCGAATTCACGTGCACATTATCGTTTAGAAAATGAGCGACGCCCTCCAGCCTATGCGTTACGATAAGTTTGACCTTCAATGTTTTCAATTTAATTTTGTTTGTTTATAGCCGGGTTTCAATTAATTAATTGATCGGATTCAGTCAGGTACAAATATACCATATATTGAAAATATTCAGAAGCAATATTAATTTCCATTTTTTAGTTTAGCGATGAATAAAAATGATCAGAATAATCGTTTACTTATTGTTTCACATTTATTAAATGATATGCGTTACTTTGGTAAATAACGTTGGAAGTTAAGAGATCAAATTTGCTTCTTGTAATGTCTCTATATACGTTTATGCGAGAATGATATATTTTTTATTTTCATTTTTGCACACACTTCGACAAGTTGTCTTTTTCTCGGCTAAGTTCGCTAACGGATATAGATAAGATCATTGATATCATCATTGATAAGCGAACGAAGGAATGGCAATGAGAGAATGTCATTGAGCAGAAAAGCGTTCTCCGTGTCTATTCTTTGTGCCAGAAAAAAGTGTTGCCTAACATATGGCACCTCGGTAAATCTATTCCTTGCTTCTTACGACGTTTTTATAATTGCTCTACACCGACGTTTTTTTTTTTTATAGTTTTCGTGTGACTAATATCTCAGGAATGCCACTCTGTGCGCACTGTCGTGGCGTCGTGCTACCATTATTATAATTTTTTCTTTTTCTTTTCCATCGAGAGCACTTGCCACCATTATTTCGCAAGACCACTGGGCTAATTAGCTTAAAAGAGCAGAGCTCGGCCAGTCAGTCGGCAGAAAGTAGGTTATAGGCGCCCGTAAGAAGAAAAAAAAGATGATGGTCTTCTGTAATTGGTATGCAGGTGTGAAGGCACCTGAATTACGAAATGTTACCTTGACCGCATCGACGGGTCACTGCGAGGCATTTAATTCCACGAACTAACGATTATTTATAAAAATCTCGTCCGTGTTGTTGCGTTATGCTTACCACTACTATGTCGTGTTAACGTATGAACATTCTGGTTTAACATGACGTATGGCTCGAAAATATTACGCCACAGATCGTTTCCTTGCTGTGTGCCATGAGTATGTTCCGTGGAAGTCGAAGTGTCCTTTGCGAGTAACACGGGTATTGAATTTGATCAACGCTCAAACTATGAGAGCTGGTGTTTCAACTATAGATTCTGAATTTTAAAGGTTACCCTTCATTATTTTGATGGATAAAAATATGATTTTTTGCAACCATATTTTAGCGGACACTGAGATAAATTTAACAATTATGACATTTTGCCTTATTTAGACCAAAGTAGCGTTAAAGAAATGTCTTTTGTATTATTTAAAATTATATTAGAAATTATGTTTATCCACTTTGAAAAATTTGCAAGGACAAGTGAAGGACTGTTTGGTTTGTTTTACATTTGGACTCATGACCAGACATGCGTCTACAATACTCTACTGCATATATTCCGTCATTGTTGAAGTTTACTCCTGAACGTTCTGTTTTAATGTATCGCATCAAATAAAATCCAACGAGCGGGCCAATTATTATATCGCTACGATCGATTTATCCATATAACTCGTTAATAAAATCATACAGAATTCTATCAGTTAAGATATATTCAAAGCGTTTCTTTGATTCAGATTGGCAAAAAATATTTGTTATGATAGTTTTCGAATTTGTCTTAATATTCATTACCGTATATGTGTAAAAAATTTATAGCTTTATTCATAAAAAATTGTACGTGGCTTCTCAAACTCAGACCTGTCGTTCCGACTGTTTTACGAAGCTGTTTTATAGTGTTAAAAGTCTCCTATCCGTATCTGACGTTGCAAAAACATGCACAAAAAACTGCATCCCCTATTGTGATGAAATACAAAGTGATTCTCGAGAAGGTTTTTTCCCTGTTTAAGAATAACGTCAAAGTGCTGTTAATTTTTTTTACGTCCGCGGGTCGTAAATGTTTTTTTTTCCTTTCATGTATTTATGGATTCTCCGATTTACACCTGCCCGTCAATGGCCTGTGATGTATTCATTAAACAGTTATGTATTGATAGGTCATGTTCGTGTCTAATGCGCTGAAAGCTTTTTTTTTCCACTCCTCTCTATTTAAAAAATTTTTTTTTTTGCAATCTTTTGTTTTAGTTAATTTGTGACATACAATAGCATAGCGCCGTGGCTAAAAAATAATACATAATTCTTGCGAAGTTTCTAGTTCGTGCAATTAACTTAGCGTGGTATAAAAAACGTATTCATTTACAAGTGAAATTCGGGCGTGTTATAGCCATTTCGCGAACGTCGCAGGAGGACTATGAGCAGCCACGATCTGTTATGATTTCCTTAAATGTAAATGCCAAGGTAGTTCTATCCCTAAAAATACCAAGCATAATTTGTTGCATAATTTCTGGAGAACAGGAAACGCTCGCAGGAAAATAGGAAATCATTGCATGCCGGTGTAGTCAGGTGATAATCTTTGATAAATGATGCGATCGTTCGAGAACATTTTCCTTGGAAAAAAGAAGTCATAAGCGAATCCCTTTAGTCATGCTATCATCAAACAGAAGTTTTTATTGATACAGACTAGTTGACTTGTTAAATTAAAAATGGGCCAATTCTTTGACATCGCGTACTTCTGATATATACTTAATTCGATCTTTATTGTCCTTTATTCCGCAATGTTAGATAATACATAAGCAAAGCTATACAACTTTTCTATTGAAGGCAAAGTGCGATTTTTTTTTCTTTTGCCCTGACCAAGGAAATTGACCAAAGACATCGGTTATTCAGTAGTAGTATATTAATTTTATTTGTCCAACGTGCATTTTTTTTTGATAATAAAGATCTGCAAGAGTTTATATCCTAAACACCATAGAAAAGCGCGCTTATCCTATAAGCGTTTTTTAGTCCTTCTTTGTATGAAAAATAGATTAATATTTAATTTAACTTAAAAAAAATTGTTTACTTAATTTAATAAATTCTTTTTACAGAAAAACTAAATATTTAGAATATATATGTAAATTATTATTTTTCTTTTAGAATATGAACTTTACCGCTTATTGTTTATAGATTTGTTTTGCCATGCATATTGATATCCTTCCTGGACTTTTATGACCTCCTTTGATACCTCTCTTCATTGATATATTGATTTCTGTTTTACGCCTATTCCAGCACGTCTATTCGTGTACCTTTTCCTACTACGATCAATATCATGATATATAAGCGCGCGTTACAACGTGGAACGCGTCAATCATTTGGATTTACAGCAGCAGTGGCATCCATGTAAATCTTTTTATACTCATTTACGTAATTGAAGCACCTGGTAGCCATAAAACAAGGGTAGAGCATTTTCAAATTCCTGTCTCGTAGGTAAAGGTGTCCGTGTAAACTCCGAGGGTCGTTGGTAAAGTTTAATCTGGTTTGTCGAGGACAGTATGCTCTTGACCGAATACATGGGTATTACATAAGCTGCGTGCACAATGAGTAGGGCACTTTACCCCTTTTCTGATAAATAGATTTTGATAATAAACTATTTTCGACGACACGTTATTTCTGTCCATTCAGTAGACTATAGTGGTTTTTTTTTTTATATTAATCGTATATTACGTAGTTTATAATTATATAATCGTGCGCATTTTTTAAACTTTGTGGAAAATGGTTAAACTCAAACGAATACATGGATATTACGTGAACATTAGAACGTATTAACTTTGTTCTCTCAACCACATTGTTCGATCAATCACTTTCAGCACATATTTTTCAGCACACATTTTCATCAATTATTTTCATACTTAGTATTGGCATACGTGGAACGTAAATTTTTAAATTGACTTTGAATTACTCAGATCTTAACGAAATATATTGCATTACAAATATAGATATTAATTATTTATATGTTACATTATTATTGGAACCTGAAACGAAGGGTTATAATTTGTTTTCAGTGTATTCGTGGATGCAAGCATTCGATCTTTAAGACACCGTTACCAACAAATTAATATAATTTATTTTATTTATCATCATAATACAATCAGTAATGGAATCGTGCCCCTTCTCTTGCTTCATTATAATGGTTAACAGTACTCAGCTTCTCAGTTACATC
Organism: Ampulex compressa; assembly: GCA_038496175.1. Classification (NCBI taxonomy): domain Eukaryota; kingdom Metazoa; phylum Arthropoda; class Insecta; order Hymenoptera; family Ampulicidae; genus Ampulex; species Ampulex compressa. The sequence continues at coordinate 95,686 of JBCFXI010000640.1, forward strand.
TAGTGGCCTTTGCTATTTTAATGAAAGAAAAGCAGTATAATGAATTCCAATGTTTCATTTTACAACTTAGAAATACGAACAATGTTTATCATATTCTTCTCAAGACACATCTTTGAAGTATAGTCGTGATGTTTAACGATACCAAACAAACATCCTTGTACAATACGGATAGACGGTTGAAAAAGTTTGTGTTCTTTAGCATCTATAAATACTTTTTCCTGCATTTACTTTTTTTACCAACACCGATTGAAAAGCAATGACGTCTTAATTTACCGCGAACTGTTTACAAATGACAAATTATATGATGCTTAATAAAATGATAAATTATATCTGCATCTGTCTGTGCTAGAATTGTGCGTCACGGCTCTGGCGAGGCAACATAGCAAATAATCCTGCATTTAAAAAAATGGAAGCGTAAATGTGTATTTAAGTTTTTATTCCTCTTGGTCTTTCATTGGCATAGTAATATAAGAAAGATATGAAAGTAATAAATTAACGACTACGGCACAGGATATTAAGAGCGATATAGCGATAATATTGATTCATAGCGAATGTTATGAACATTACTATTAATAAGGTAAATCAATTATAGATAATATTTATAATATACGATACGTATACGATTGCAGGAAGTATTTGTTGAACACGTTCGAAACTTAAAGTGGTCGCTTAAATCATAATCCTGAGCAGATGAAGCAGTAACCGTCGCATTGGATAATTATCAATTTGCATAATCTGAATATTAGACCGAGGATTCTGGTGAGGAAAAAAAGGGTTTTACAATTTTCGACAAATTTATGTCAAGTTTATCGGGTTAATGGAAAATGTTGTAATATCCCAATGAGAAATCGAAAGCGTTCCCTGGCGATTTGGCCTTTTGCTTTGCAAATATCACTTCCACCTTGTTTCATACAGGCACCGGCTAAAGAGCTCGTATATATATATGTGTATTGTGTAATGCGTAGTCGTGATTCGATCGGGAGAGAAGAGCTTGGTTCAGATTACGAAAGGCAAGCCGCTCTGTGACGTAACGTAGTAAATCGATTGCAAGATCCGTTGGGTGAAACGAAGTGGACCAGGATGGTAGACGCCAAATCTCAATACTCCTTTCCTCCAATTTCGACTCTTTTGAATCCCAATACTGGATTGTCTCGCTGAGTCTGTGTGTTCATCATAGCGCCGTGACACATGATTAATGAGACTTTTAAGGAATAGAAAAAAAATGACGGTAAATCATCGATCCGTGATTTATGTTTATGATGCCGTACATACGTGTATTAGACCTTAGAAAAATAACAAAACGTATTTTTTTTGGATAATAGGAAAGTGAGCGGTTAGATATTCGATGGTGATCTCGAATCCTTTTTTTTATGTATCGTGAAGTTGAAGCATGTGTCCTAAAATACAAAAGTGATTCGTGTAACATGCAGCAGAAGAGTTTACATCATGATCTGTCAAAGATCATGTATGTTTTATACTTTGCATATTTTCTATCTCACTGTTGTCTTACAAGATCAATGCAAGTATATTTAACGTTTTATATACGTGAAATGTCTATTTGAATGCTGCATAAATTTCGTTTTAATCGAAAAGTCTTAGTATTATTTAGGCTTAGTACGAGTAATTAGAGCATTCTACATTTTTGCATTACAAATGCTATACTGCTCCCTATGAACACTGTGCGATGAGCATTGGAAACCATACATTGGTTTGTATCTTTGAGTATTTTTCAAACATTTTTCAGTTGTAATACATAGATAAACTTTTTTCAGATTGTTTTACCAAAAAAGATTTCCGCCTTCGAGTAACCTTCTCTTAATTATTTATAATTCTTTCTCAGTCCATTTTAACAAGAAACATCCAGTGCTGGACACAATTGATTATTATCCTTTCCACAGTGTTCTGAACGGTTGTCTATTTTGTAACCAATTTTACTTTTAGCAGAATGGTGTGCATATCATGTTATTAATTCTGTATAAACCACAACCACTTTGAAGTAATAATTCATTTATGTGTTTTATCACAAACCAGATGCCGATTAGGTAGAAATTCATAGCTTACTATAACAAAAAAATGTACGTCACGATTATTACGTAAACTGCTACAAATTATATCGATCGTTAATAGCGTGCACGCATGACTTTCTTAACCTTCCATAAATCACGTTGACTTCCAGGTAACGATTTATTTATGCGTTTTATCCGATATCAACCATCCTTTCATCTCAGATTTATGAATTTTTACAAGTCAAAAATCTGTTCCATGATTTACAAATGAATGACTGCCTATTATACTCGCTTTTATCTTTCTTTCCGTGATATAAGTTCACATAAGATTCGAGGTCAAAATAGTATCCGAGCCTTAATATATAAACACGATTTAAATTAAAAATGATTAAATCACGCGTTTGCATGCGTGCATTAATCTACACACTATGGTCGGACTTTTGATTACATCTTACCGCTTAAAAAATTCTATTTTTGCATACGCAGTATCCTGATTAATAGGAGTTCGGATGATAATAAATTATTCTGCAAATGCGCGTATGGGAAACGGCCGGTATTGATTTATGGCAACCGCCGTTGTATTTAAAATATATCTGAGCATTGCTACTTTTAAGAATATCCAGCCATTTTTGGTTTATGTATCGTATTATTTCGTTTTTATATGTTATGAATATTAACTGCCTTGCTTATTACTAGGCAACTCTGTACGTACGATGATGCTTGCACGGAACAACACTTTAATTCATCCGGCGTTATTGAATCACTTTCGTACAATCTCGGGTACCACTCCTACGGGACAAATTTATGTAAGATATGGCAATAAATAACACGTTGATTCATTATAGGATACGAATGTAATACAATACTTGCGTATGTACATCCGATACGTATTCTGTTTTTGAAATCGGATATAGAATTATCTCGTTGAAGCTTACTTTTACTATTGCAATTACGAAGGTCATACCATTGAAAGTGTGCGCATAAGATGCACGTTGGAGTTATGTTCTGCAAGTCTTACATTAGCCTTCTAGTTGTCACGCACCATTCAATGCGCATTATCATTTGCAATACTTTTAATTGGCACCTCAATACTTTTTCTGTTATGGAAATATATACGATGCTGACCCCTAAAATGCGACTGCCTTCACTTTAAAAGTGATTCTAGCAAGCATTATGAAATGTATTTCGTTGTGAGTTGTAAATAATCGGTATTTTAATACGGTCATTATGCAGGAGGTGATAAATACCACAACAACAAGTCTGGTAAAAATATCTGCTTTTTTATACTAAGCTTTATTAAACAAAATGGACTAAAGTAACTTATTTTGTAGTTTCTCTTTACTTTCTCACGTGAAAGACGGAATTTGTTTCACGCGAATAAACTCAATTATCGGTGTTTATCATATCCTCACACCTTCGTGGCAATAGTTTTGTAAAATTTTCCAGGTGCAAAATAAAAGGAGCGTTCTTTTGATTCGGAGCTTTGCCCGTTTGAGCGCCACGAATTTTGCAATCGAAGTTGTTAGCATGCTCTTGAATATTGAAGAGAGTCGTTGATAAAATATATTTACTATTTGTAAACTGCCATGCATATCCGACTGCTCTATTTTAACCTCAAGCAACGGTCTTGCATACCATTACTAATGTTTCAAGGTAAAACTACGTTTGCTAATATATTTCGCCACTTGTAAGGATTGTATAATGTGTATTTCAATGCTTACTAACAATACATAAAACATTCCTTAACCGCCTTTCGGTTTCTATGTGTTACAGCAAAGAATATGCTCTTATATTGGCATTCAAAATGTTTTAATATTTCTTTGAAGATTTTTACGCGTCACATGTTTTTTACGCCTTAATGCTGACCATTGGCTTTTGACGACAATTATCGGTGCTACAGTATCTCCGAATATGAAGATTTATTTCCTTGACTGGCGTTTTCAAAATCCCAGCTGTACTTTAGCTAAAAATATTTCAACGGCTGAATGAAAAATACAGGTTCGATTTTGGATGTTTTATCGTCTCTTTGGCCTTTACCAGATTACGTAGAGAAGCGCGGATGACCGAGGAAATAGTTTTTGTCTTGCATAGGTTTATAAATAAGTCTTCACGTGCAATGGCCGCATATAACGTGATTAATCGTTCGTCTCAATGTGAGATCTCGAACTATCATGTACCGTAGCAATGTTTATTTTCCTGCTTGCGTCGGTCAGTTTTCGAACCATTCCTCAAGAATGTCTACTTTCAGATCGGGATTTGACGTAAGGCAAGGCCTCGTGTGAGTTTTGCATAAGAAAAAAAGATTTATGAAAGCGATTCCTGAAAAGAGACTCCTGCAAGCAGCTTTTTGAAAGGAGATTATTGTTATCCTTTTATAGCCCACAGTGGCTTCCGTCAGCTATTGTTACCTTTCACCTTCGTAGATTGTCCCAAATCAAAAAGCTATTATCCATTCACCAATACCCTTTTTTTATCTTTTAAGAGCATAAGATTACATTAAAAGTGAGATTAACCCCTTGACGTGTAAAGACGTCTATTATAAGTTCAAGTTTTCCATGCTTTATGAAGCTTGCGCATCTTTTGAGTTGAGATATATTAAATAATATTTGATGTGCGTGTGGACTATCATTTTATTTCTATGTTAAATAATTAAAGTGAGGCGAGGGTGTAAAAATTTAAAAGTAATACCAGTTTTAGATGGTTAATGTTACATTGTGCTGCGCGGTTTTCGGGTACGCACTGGTCAAGATTTTGGACAGGCACGATATGTGCATGACAGCTGTTTTTACATTGAATTCATACGCACGCCGTGTAAACCTCGTTAAATATTTATGCAATCACTTCCGTCGAGGAATTAGTATTTCAGTAATTCTCACTTGATGTAATGTTCGATTTAGTGGGGAAGGGCAGGGAGATACCGAAGCACGTGCTATTCTGTCCGTTGTTTTGTAATTACCTGTACGACGACCTGTATAGACGTTAATCACCAATGGGATAATCGCTGATAGTACGTTAGTCGTTTTTCACAACATATAATGTGAAAGTTATGAAGAAAGTCGATAGATTATCTATTTTCACAATACGATTTGATGTGAAAATTGGCGATATTTTAGAATTGTGTTATTATAATTGCAATTGTATTGTAGATAATAGTGGATACTTATATTTGTACCTGTGCCTGTACTTATATAGTATTTAACTTTTTGCTATCAATGCTTAGTAATAATCATACACGTAGATGAAATAAGCTTTTGCTTGCTTTCCTACTTCTAACTTTCAGGCCAATTCTAGCGATTCAGGTTATAAACCATTGGCAAACTATAGTTTTAACCTTTCGTTTCTCGTTTACGTTTAACTTCGATTATGGCCTATATTTTCTCCGTAGCGTCCTTGATCTCGATTGATCTTGCACGCAGTAAGTGCTCGTCCAACGATCGTGGTATAAACGATTTGAATGTTTCAAAATCCAGACCCGGAACTTCAATGGCGTTCATAAATGTTAGTAGATGCAACTGGGCTGAAAATAATCCAGCTGTATCTTAAATCTTCCTGGTACTATGTCGAGTATGGCTCGGCTGCGTCTTCTCCACTATCAATGCCTTACAATGATCGTGCATCTGAATCAATAAACTCTCGACTGCTTTTCTATTTCTGGCTGTTAGTAATAGACCTTTGAAAAATACGTTGGTGATCTACCAACCAGTTCGAAGTATAAATCGAATAAAAGCTGCAAATGGGAGTCCGTTGAGACCAAATGAACAAAATTCTTCGGACCACACGGATTAGAATCGTCGGATTATTGCTTTTCCTGGAATATCAAAATGAATATGCGCCAGCTATTAAATGCATTACACTGGAATCATGTAATTATTTTCCGGTTTACTGGGTGTGAATAAGTGTGTCATGAAATTCATGAATTATAAGGGTAAGCGGAAAATATTGTGGTATATTTATATAAATGTTCACGGTTTAAAATCGAATGTAAGTCACCTATACTTAATTTATGGAATATGATCAAATACGGAGAAAAGCATTCCTCGACGGTTCCCTCAGTATACGAAATTCGTGATGTATCTCTCATCTCTGATAATGACTTTTGATTGACTTTGAAAACTCCCGGGAATGCAGCGTTCTGACAAAATGTTATACGAATAATCAGGACGTCGAAATTAAAGCACGAAGTCAGGTTTTACGCGTTATCGTTTGTCGACCAAAATCACGTCGTCAGAATTTTGCTACGAGACGAGTTCGACGTTCTTAAAACAGGTTCTGCAAATTTCGGCGCCGTGCCTTTGCGCGAAACTCGCGATTTTAATTTAAAAAAAAAATGAAAAAAAGAACAGCGACAATAAAATTAAATTATCGGAGACGAGATACGAAAGTTCGAGCTTATCGGATAGGGTCATCCGATCCTGAAGGTTTTTTGCTCTCATAAACGCCATTGCGCGTTGTGTACACGAAGTCTGGACAATTTCATCATCGCCCCGACACGTCGGGGCACGCACGTTAGAAAAACGTGGTCGTGAATTTAACTGGTCAGAATTGCGCCACCGTAAGGTGCTATCGGTGAAAAAAATCTGCTTTTCGAAATTCATTCATATACGTTGACATATCTTTTCTCGTAAGAAACCACATTAAACACGTATGGTGAAACGGTTAAATGCGCAACGAATTTAATCGTGACGCCTAACGAACAATACACGAAACGACGATGACTCATATTCTCGGAGGAAATAATTAACATTCTAGAATAAATTAAACTTAAAATATACTACCCAGATCCGTAGAGATACGAGTTCTTTATTGATCTTGTCTGTTCTATCGGACCAGGACTGTGTCGTCTCGTTTATGCGATAAAAGATCTTCTTGGAAATACGTATGACTCCGTATCGTTCGTTAGTCATTTCAAGCGTGCAAAATACATTAGAAACGTATCGGTCATCGTGAGATGCAAGTGTTCAATCCATCGTGACTGTATTTAGTTGCGTTTAATATCATTTTTACATCGCTCCTCGCCATTTGAAATTGTTAGTCGTTAGAGCGCTTATTAAATCAAACTATCAGGTTGGAACCGCGCACCTTCTAGCCAGATACAGGGCGAAAGGAAAAATAAAACGAGCGTGGGCAAGGAGAGAAAAGCGTACGAGGCGTATCTTACAAGTGAGGAATAAAATTCCTCGGTTGTCTACGTGACCGGCCAGGCGTAGAACAATCAAGGTCGCCATAATGATCGGTAGACTTGCCATTTATATCGGCGCGCCGGCCGCCCGTCCTCCGTTCCGTTTTTTTTTTCCTTTTTCCCCCTTTTCACGTACAAATTCACGTACAGAACCGGCTCTCCAGTGACGGGCCGATTTAATCGATTGTTCCAGTTTTAATCCAGTTTTTACCGAAATGGCCGAAAATGATCCGAATATTGCATAACCAGGAATTCTCGTTTTCTTGGATTTTTTTTTCCCACTACTTTGAAAGTCTTCCGTCGAATACGGGACGACATTGAATCACTCGTCATCGATGCTTCGAAACGAACGTGCACAATAAACCGATCGAAGTCTCAGATGCTTTTTATATCTTTAATCACCACAGAATGGGCTTTTGAGGTATCCCTTTAAGGTGTCCCTAGGTTATCCGTTGTGTATACTCAGGTACAACTTAAGTGTAAGCTGCAACGTGCCACCAGCTGGCGTAAAACGGATAAGATGTCTTGGATCGCAAAAGATTAAGAAGGAGGAATGAAAGGGAAATCTTGCGGCCCCGTTGGTACGGTTTGGCCATTGCGACGCGTTAGCTGAGGTGAAAAAAAAAGTGCGTGGATTGTAGTCCTCATTATATTATTCGATTATGCGGGTAGAGTCAAAAACATGCTGCCAATCTATATGCCGATTTTATATATGTATATTGTAATATCTGGTCCGAAACGGAATGAAATTTACGTAATGTTATCTTGCCCATGTAAGGGGTAACATTTTTTTTGTGCACGCTGTATGATCATACGTTTTAAGAGTCGATTAAGGGCTTATAGTACCCCTAGATTGGAAGCAACTTCTTTTTAGACGTACAGTAATAGTTGCCTTGAAAAGTGTCCGATCGATTACAACTGCCAACGCCCACCTATACGAAACTCCATTATGGAATGAAGTAATGAATTATCGAAGCGACTTACTTTGAAAGCTTTGCCTTTTCCCGTTTCCACTTATAGTTATTCGTGAAGAATAATTCATCAATGATAGTTTGGCTTAAGTTTGTAGGACATATTTTGTTCCATACAAGTTGATTCATTTTTTATAACCTACAGTGACTTCGAAGTAACGTTTCTCTTTCGCGAGTTCCCTTAAACTGGTGTTTTCTAAATTTGTAGATTATTGTAAATCGACGAGCCACTCATTGGCAATCGAAGGACACATTGCTTGCATCCCATTTTTTTTCTCTTTCTTTAAGAGCATGAGAGGATTTGAAGAACGCCTTTAAAGACAGTGGAAAAAGAGGATTCGAAATATGATCAGAGTGTCAAAACCTAATAAACATGTGGGTTATAGAGGGTTAAAATTCACGGTTTAGAGACGAATATATTTATCTCTACGGTTCTCGCTTGTGACCTATGGGAGCTGATTAAATATCTAACGGATGGTTGCGTAATGGGGTTTGGTAATCGGCGTGTGAGTACTTGGCCGTATATTCTCACAGCACTTTCTTCCACCTTTTTCCATTTTCATTACATCTTTTTGAATGTTATAACAAAATAATTGTGTACTCCATACGAATACTTCACAGAAATAATATTGCGAAATCGAAAAGAAACCCAACGTTTGAAAAGATTTAATTTATCAGTATCATAATAGTTGATAATAACTGTCACGTACAGTAATGTTTATAAATTATGATTAAAGTTGTTGCAGAGTTTACACTGATTCTTGTAAATCTTTTACGTTGCAGATCACGTAAATTAAATTTGAGAAAACTCACGTTGTGCCTTGTGTTTTTTCTTAAAATCGTCTTGTGTTTTTCAAATGATACAGTAAACGTAAACCACGATAAATTTTGGGTTGTTTCTTTTTTTCTTCATGCACACCATGTCTTTGGAGCTGAATTATGCGATCGGTTTTTGGCACGGAGAATTTTGGCTCAGCCAATTTTTGGCTACCATATCGAAGCTTGAGGTGTCCAACTTTGAAATTGGTGTCTTCCTCAGCAGCACTTTGTACTTTACTTTATTGCACTTATAAGCGCCATTACTCGTTGGGCCAATGTGTTTCGCCGCAGGATAGACACTGTCTCTGGCCTTTCACTGAATAAGTCGAAATGCGCGATTGTCGTGTCGCACAACCGGTTGTTGTTCTTCGGTCGAGAATATTCGCCAGCTGTCACCTGACGTTCACCACGTGCTCATCTGCTTGCTTATGAAAAAAAATAGGTTGACCAAGTTTAAGGAAAAATTAATTCAACGAAAGACATTCTCTACATTTATAATCGGGAGGAACATGCTTTCCTGACTTATGATTCTCAAATTCCAAGTGTATTATGATATGGTAATGTGTAGGACGTGGAAATATTTTCAAGAGCACATTATGTATCCGTTGTTAAGAAATTGATAACGATTATAATTATCAAACGCTTATACGTGCATAATCAATCATGGGAACTTACCGATACATGATATTCAGAATAATGAAAAAGAAATAATCACTGAACATTTATGTGCATATGTAAGGGAAACAATGAGTTTGTTTTACAATCACCATTGGATATTTTCAAACTGCAGACGAAACAAATGCAACATAATGGTAAAATACTAGTACAGTGATCGCATAGTGCTAATAGTGTGGACGGTTTTTCGAATGTCCTCGGTTTTTGGAAGTCGAGTACTCAACCACAAATTATCGTAATAGACCACGGAGTATATCTCTCAATTGTATTTTACATAATTACATGGTACGTGATTCGAATAAATTTTGTTTCAGTTTCACAATATTATGTGCGCGCGCAATGTACATGTCTTACGTCACGTGCGTTTGTCAAAGATCATCACCTGTCAAACCGGCAGGACGCATGCGTGACAACTAGTGTCATAACCTTCTTGCGAGCTGTTTGCCGGCTTATTTTTTATCGGTGGTTGTTCTGAATGTAGGAAAAGCCATTCGTGATGATGGATGAACGATAACTTTTCTTTTTCCTCTTCGAATTGAACGCATTCGTGCAAACAAACGTTTAATCGCGTTTGATCGTAGCTTCCTTGAAATGTTGCAATATTATTTACCAACGCAATGCATGTTGTCGTATGAAAGGACCGCTGCGCTACGTTGATTTTTGTTTTGCAAAACATTACGTACGGCACACGAGACATGCGCAGATTTTTATGTAATCTGTCAAGCCAAAGAAGGAAAGCACGGAGAACCTCTAGAAGTATTTTTCTTTTGTCTCTTCATACACATTTCTTTTATGTTTGCATTCTTGCACCACGGCGTTTCTCAAGGAGCTGCATCGCCATGGTGAAAAGTCAAATCTGGCAGTGTGTGTCGCAAAATATTTCTGTACGACAATTCTTATTATTAGATCCTACATTCCTTCCTACATTTTTTCATAAAAGGATCTGTACTCTTCTCCACTGAATTATTCCCCTTTAGCCTATCTTTTTTTTAATTTTGAGTGCACAAACATCGTACAAAAATATATTCACTACATTGCGAATCAAATTTTATACGCATGCGCAGAAATATCGTCAGCAATCTGGAAAGTACGGAGAGGTGTTTTTTTTTTAACGCGTCGTTTGCACGAGTACGTGAATTACATAAAAAATGTCAATCTTATATGTCTGCTGCCTATTTACAAACTCATCCAATACTCGCTTTTGTCACGACGATAAACTTCGGCCATGGCTGTAGCTGCGAAAAGCAGGGCCTGAAAGGGGGTAATCATATGCCAACTTTTGCGTGGAACACGAGGCTCATTGTACAGACTGGAAGTAATGGCTGTCGTCTAGTCTCGGTTACAGCATTTAAGCAATTTATCAACCCGTCAAATCCATACCACGTGAATACGCACCAGTGTCTTATGGTGGAATCATGGGCAACTCCTTATATAATGGAGGCTTAACACCTTGACGTATAAATCCCTATTACTGCCCATTTTGGTTCTGCAGACGGTATTATATATTTTCATTCGTAAAGCTTCGTTTTATGCACAGCTGTATATTCGAACTTTAGACTGACGGTTTTTTATCCAAACATACATCGGAGGTGTGTAAGAAGTTTGTTTTGAGCTTCTTCTATCATAATGGCGCATAATTCTTTTTTATGGAGCCAAAGAACCATTTTATCACGTAAGATGTCGAAACCTCGTTATGTAGAGTTATGGAAATGTCAAATCGCATTTGCACACTCTATTATATTGCCCATGCGGCAATTAAAATTTGACATTTGCACCTACCCTCATAAAAAAATAGACAATTTATCCGCAAACGTTGGGTGTATCGTTAATGTATATGCCAGGAAAAAAAACGGAGATCGTGAGAAACGATTGCTTAATGCATTGCTCATACACTGAGTCACGTGCAAGTTTACATTCGTGCGCAATTGGCAAATAATCGTCGCTAATTTCTTGTTCAAACTCGATAAGTTTTTTGAGCTAAAAAAAGAATTCAGTCGATCCTTGGCGCTAGGTATTGACCCGGATTAATTTTAGACTTTCGATTTTCTTCTTAAAACGATATTGCCGAGTAAAGAATGATGAAAAGATACTTAATGAGGAGGAAACGATTATAATCAACCTGATTTGAAGACATCCAGTTAACTCCCCGTAACTCATACTGTTTTCAAAGTAATGTTCCGTTCATCTGCTTTGTTTGAAATCAGGTTATTTGTGGATTTGTAAATTATTATAAATTAAAAGATCATTGTCGGTAGTCAAATGATCCATTGCTTATGTCCAATCCTTTTCTTTCCCTTTAAGATCATGAGACTACACAGAAAGGGATTTTGAAATACGTCCACAGCATCAAAATCTAATAGAAATATCGCGTATAGAAGGTTACACGTTAAACCCGGAGCTCATTTTGTTTTACTTATTATTCAGACGACGTGTAAGGAAGTAGAAAATTAGTGTATATATTAACAAAAGCCAAGAGCCGGGAGAACGACAAATATTTATTTTAAATATTTCAATAAAACCTATTTCCTAATATCAAGCAAATTGCAAAGTACAATCTCTTATATTCGATACTGTTGATTCTCAGGGAGACCTCACGTAAGCAGGTTGACTAGTATTAGTCCCTAGAGACCGATATAGTGCTTAACGCATGAAGCATGTCTAGACGCAACGGCAGCGTCGCTGTATCTCGTGCAAAATTTGAACTGAATCGTGGGATAAGTGAGTTAATGTCGAGGTGATCCGGCAAGGCAAAGTCTGGCTGCCGGGTTGGACGATTCGTCTTGGCAGCTTTCACTTTCGTTCGCGCTGAGCTCGCGCGATCTCGAAACGGTCGCTCTTCGAACTCGGCCACCGCCTGCACAGCTACCTCAATTTTTGGCAATAATCTTTTCCTCGCGGGTGAAACACGATCATGCGATAAATAAATGATCCCGAAGAGTGGATACACCAATACTTGTAAACGCTTTATTTTCCTCCAGAAAGAACGCAGTCAATCTCTAGTAACCAATAATCGCTATAAAAACAACGCTGATAATTGATCAACTAAAACAGGGCAAGAGTTAGTTTCATGATTTGTGTCATATTGTTTCGTAACTTTCGATCTTGATGGTTCTTCGTATACTTCGTGTACCTGGTATAGTGTGTAGTTTTCAAGCAAACTTTGCGTTTCGCTCTAGTCTTGATTTGCTTGCGTGATCGTCGTGCAAGGTATATGTTTTAACTATATCCTCAGGAGATGGAGTTTCTCTTCAAATAAGACTAATTTCATTTTTATTTAATCGTAATACAATATACATGTATATATTTATATAAAAGCTGTGACTTGGGAGCATGTTCGATATACGTATGTCTGTACTGTTTAGTTTTATTGCCGTTTTTCTCTTTACGGTAATAAAAAGGTAGATTGTCGTTCTACAACTTTATTCGTTCTATATAAAAATAGACCGCTGACTGTTATTCGAGGTATAAGTTTGTATTGTTAATAAAGAGAGTATCGGTGATGTGTGTATTGCACATCGCTCTCGTGACATTCAACGCGACAGAGAGATAACCTAGATGCAAGGGTTACTGGTACAGATCAAATGTCAAACTTTGCATCAATTTATAAACTCCATCTAGCTTTTCGTAGTACTCCGCGAAGTTTTAATCTTACGGAACTCTATAAAGCACGTAGGAAAGCATTTGCACTATGTAAATGGACAATGGAGATCGGAGGAGATACCTAAAACCCGTTACGACGAGTATTATATGCCATTCTCTTACCCGATTGTCTCAGACCCGGTGCAATGTATATTGCAACAGGTAAGAGTTAGCTCACCGTGTTTGCCGTAGAAAACGCGAAATAACTGCTGGATAATACTTTTGAATATCTCGCATTATAAAGCTATGATCAAGAAATTGAAACGAAATATCGAGTAGGTAGCAAGGGATTTTCGCTGCAAATGCGAAATCCGATTCGACTGTTGAGATGCAACCGAATCTTTTGGAAATGTACAGTATAATAAGATCCATTCTGAGACATGCAAACCGCATTTATACTGACGAAAATATAGTAACCAGCGTAACGGCTTCGAAACACACCTACCGCTAAACAGTATATTCAAGAAAGGCGAAACAAAGAAGCTCACGGAGTACTTGAGAAAAACAAATCTATTAACCTCCAGTCGCCAATAACCAGTCGCTAAACTCATGCGACTTTAAAACAAAAGTTAAGAAAGATGTCCGTGCTGTATCAATGTCAAGCTTGCGAGAAGATTAACCGACAAGAACGACATTTTAAAATGCTTTATTGAACACACGCGACCTTTAATATTCCGCAATGGAGCATCCGTTGTTAGCTACTCGAGGTTCCGCTTCGGTATTTCTTTGTAGCCTTTCACTAAAATGTTTCTACTCGAAATTCACATAGGATTTTCCTCCTCATTTTGATATGTAGAACATACGCGCTCTCCGTGTACATTCAATTCCAAGAGATAAATATTCATGCGCTCTTTGCAGAACGAATTCCATCCAACCTAGCGAATCAAACACACTTCGTGCATAAGAACATGCGCGTACAGAGATGTATTGCATAAGCATCATTTTCAGCGCCATATAGGGGCATGTTACTTATCCTGATCAGCTGCAATTACAGGTTTTGCAAACCAATAAAACGATCAGCTGCCGTAAAAGTTTGAGAACGTATTTATTAGGTCAGCGCAGGAGACCGTGCTCGATTTCTCATAAAAAATACCAACACTTCGAGCTGCGAGCACTTGCACCAATGCGATAGGTGAGATTAATCGACGGTATATACGAAGTACCGTTAACTGCGAGAACAAACCGCCTGCGTATCGACTTGGCAATAGTGCCGATAAACAACGGCGATGTTACGAGACGCTTAGCGAGTAACTTTGCACACTTGAAAACCGCGATGCTCGAAGGCAGTCGCACGGAATACATATACATGAGATTGGTGAGCGTTATGCCGAGGAAATACGTATGATAAACCGGCGAAGATAAGTCACCGCGCGGCATTGAAAGAGGATAGGCGCGGGATATTAATCTTTCAGTGAGAACCTTTGATATTTTTAGTATCGTCCACCCTGGATTTCAAATGCAAAGGTATGCGCGGAGCCGATCACACGAATCTCCGCAAAATACGGTGAATAGTGGTTTGCATCGCCTTTACTTCCTCGATGTACCGATTTTCACAATGTGCTGATGTTATGAGAACTTGTAACTTTTTTTTGTCCCGTGCAAAAACGTTGCACAAGGCAGGTGTTATTTCTTCAAGTCCACTTATCGCTGTGAACGTTCCCATTTGCACCAGAAGACGTTTTTACGCGAACTAATATACACGAGGCAAAGATAAATATATTACCTTAAAACGCTTAACTGCTCGTTCTTTAGACTTTATTTTCGAAGAAACTTGACCAAATGTGAAACGTAGACATTTAAGTAACTATGATTAAAACGTGAAATTTGTGTATATAATATGTGTGACATTTCTTCCTCGTCTTCAATTCATTTCAACACTGACGGCCGAAATGCCGAAAGTCATTTGGCTTAGGAGCTATTGTTTTTATGCTGAATTCCGAACTACCAATGGATTCATGTAAAAATCGTAAGTAGGATCGTTTTTTAATGTTTAGAATTTCAGAAAATTTAAGTCACAGTAATTTTTGTAGCATACTTGAAATTGTTTATCAATTTCATTGCATCGTACGATTCATTGCTGTTTTTATTTGCAAGAATTTCAAACCACCTTGGCATTTGAACGATATAAACTAACAATGGCCGTAGCCCTTGTGCATTACAAAGTTGACTAGTGCTCCTGCACCTTTGACTGCAAAGAGCAAGACGAGAGGTGACAATTAGAACTGTAGGAAGTGTGTCGTGGAATCTCTTATGTATGGCCTGGAAACCTCTTTGGTGCTGAGATCTCTTGGTGCGGGACGACAAGAAAAAAGTTGAAAGTAGGCTTGTTATATAACGATTTTCAGTGGCGTCATGTGAAATAACCTCACGGCTTAATGCCTGAGGCTCTGTATAAAAACGGTTCTTCTTACACCGGTAATTAATACGTATTTGCAATCATAACTGAAATTAGCACAATCTACGGTACTTAGATCTTCACAGACAATATGATCATTTTAAGAAAGAAAATTACTTCTACTTATACGAACTTGGTGATCCATTATGAGATTTTTCTGCATATTACTTCGAAAAATGTGACGGATAAAATCACGATTCTCGTTGAATATATGGGGTACTCTTGTAATTAGAAATCCGATTATTCAATTGAGTGTCTGTAATTAAAGAGCCTTATCCTATTTTTCTCGAAAATTTTAATGAGTAACACATGGGAGTGGCATCAAGAGGAACTTTTTCTTAGCTGCGTAACAAACGTACACAAAAAATATGTATATATACTGATTGCATTGATAATGCGTCAAAGGCATAATATAAATATACATGTACGTTAAAAGTTTGAAATAAACCAACTCATAGTCTCATTAAATTCTTCATTTTGCCGGTACCTACGCTTTTAGTTGATTTTTTCCTATTTTACTTTTCTCGTGCGATGACGATTCCAGTGCAGTAGATATTACATCACTTGGATACAAAGAGAAAGGTTTCTTTAAGTGTTGTAAATAATATTAAGATAAAATATTGAAAGTCGTTTGATAAATTAAAATAAAGATTCTTCAAGTTTCAAAAGTTCTTACATAAATTGATGTTATGAAGTGATTCTGAAAGCTAGTAGACGAAAACAGTTGTCTGGAATATTTATGTCGTCAATTTTTCTCGTCTTAATGTCTTAGATCATTTGTATAAAATATTCTAGCATTTTTATCGATCCATATGATGGTAATGCTAAATGGATGAACTAGTATTAATTAATAAAAATTTATCGAGCTGCTGCCATCGTTGAAAAAAGAAGCAAAAAGAGGTGCTATCTGTTCGTGAATGGATCGATCGAAACACGCGTGAAACCGTTAGCCAAAAATATATACATCTAATGCATTTTGCAAATACTCAAAGGAACATACCTTGAATTTGTAGCCAAGGAATATACATTGTGAAATTATTAATGTCGATAAATCTTGTTAACAAAAGTATCGTTTTAATCATGATATTTTTATATTATCATTTTCAAGTATAACAATTGACTATTATTATATTATCATTCCATTGGCAATTTGTAACGTACGTGGGAGATATACAAAATGAAAAAAAAAACGATGAAGGAGGTAATATCAAGAATACTGTACGTTAGCATACGAGCATCCAATGAAAATTGATTCATATGTATGTTTTATGCGGCGAGCGCTATTATACCGTGCGTGATATCTCATGGCAAGAGGGACAGCGAGCTGTTTAAAAATTCGTGGCTGTAATGACAGTTTTGCAACTTCCCGTATACAACGTGTAGGTAAACACTTTTGAAGCATTGCAAAATATAAGAGATACTTCCACGCTGCATGGTGCACGCACCGTTGTAATGCACATCGTTGACGAAAACAAATTTATAATGGACACGTAAAGGAACATCGAGTTATATCAAACGACCGAAACGGAGTTATCAACGCCATTCCAGTTGATTTATCGCATCACGATAATCGTCGTTATATTTTTTCGACCCAATATTTCATGGGTTATTTTAGTATCAGATGACTGTCTCGCTTAATTATCCTCTTCCTTTCTTTTTTTCCTCTTCAAATCGATCGTCACTCGGTTCAGAAATCATGATCGTTATAGCTAATCGGCTTAGGAATGTTTTATGTATGAAATTTGCATTTGCAGAAATATATGAGGATAAATTGTGCTGCGAATTTTTTTTTTCTTTTTAGCGAAGATTTAAATTCTCGCATGACGTATTCGTGCAGATAATATCTATGGATGTAAAACCATCGGGTTTTCTAGAAAAACACGAACAATTTTCTGAAGGCATGACCAAATCGTTACTGGAGATGACAGTTAAACAAATGGCAGCAACGTATTCTCGATTAAAAATACGCAACTACTTGATTGTGTCCTAGCATTGCACACATAAAATAGAAATATCCCGATCTGTGCTATTACATTGCGAAAATTATGATCGATTGGTTCGACGACACAAATTCTACTACAATATTTTGCCAAGACTTTGGTAGTCGTTTATCGAGGCTGCTTGTTAAGAACCTACCGTCTCCACATCTACTTGTAGGTTACAAGAGGGTTGCTGTTTATCGATATTCAATGTAGAGCGTACAATCAAGCGAAGATGCACACATCGATTAAACATTTAAAGTCTAAACGTTTTCCTTATTGCAGTGGAAAATACACCTCGCATAAACGATTATCTGCTTAGACAAAAGCACTCGTAATCTCGCAACAGATTTTCAAATAAGCATACATTTATTAAACGACCAAGGTTTAAATATTCGCGTACTTGTCGAAAAATACGCAGGTTATCTGATAAACAATTTTTACGAGCGTTGTTTCTTTTTTTATAATTTTGCCAGATGTATTGCTTTTCTCATAAACAAGGCATAAAAAGTTTCCTAGATCCTTGTTAACCTGTTCACGTGAGTTGCCGGCAGAAAATGACACGCTTCGTATTATGGTCTCGAGTTGTCGAGGAATGTGGTTTTTAAAATGATTAGCAACTAAATTTTATAAAGACTTTCCTCTAAGCTGGGATATTCTGCCTCTAACAACTTGTTTAATTCTTTATAAATCACAGCATATAGGATACTTTCAATGTGCGAAGCAAGCGTTTTGTGTCACGCGCAGTTTTTTTCGCTCTCCAAAATTATACACACGAATTTTCAAGGCAGGACAAATTTAATTTTGGTGGGCAAAACAGATATGCGGCAAGTTTTCTTATCGCCGCTTAATTGTATACTCAGATGGGCGTTGCTTGTTTCCTCTTTTTCTTTATCCTGCATTCGGAGATCTGATCGCTTAAAAAGAATTATGAGGCAGTATAGATGGTAAAGTTGATTGTCGTATAAATAAAAAAAATAATAACAGCGAGCAGCGAAGAAAACAAACGTGAGTTGTGAGACGTGTGTGAATAAATCCTGTATCGAGATTCGTCTCATTGGCAGTCTTCTGAAAGAGGTCTCGAACATTTCCTTCATACGTAACGATTTTCCGTTAACATCATTCTTTCGTGGCTCGGTAGGATATTTAGGAAACTGCAATGTGTACCATTGAAAGACCGGATATAAACAAATTTTCTCTTTGCCAGTTGGATTGCTAAGGAATAAAGTATCACTGAAGAAAGAATCGAGCCGAACTCCAAAAATAAATTGCATGGGGATGAGCAGGTTAAAAGCGGGATTAACTGTGCCAAACTGCTCGGTTGCATCTCTGCATCGAGCTAAAGCGTAACCGCCGATCTCCCAAACATGTTTACAATACGCATCTTTCATAATATGTGTCGTAACGTTCAGTGTTTGTTAAACGCGTATATCAATCTTGCATTGGGCGCCTGATAATAAACATATTAAATTGATAACGTAAACGTTGCGGTCGAATACAGCCGTGCCAATATTGCTCTTATCTCAATGAACATACCGGACTAATTTATACCAATTTCGAGGTTGTGTGCACGTTAGAATTACAATACGATAATGTAGAACTAGCGTTTGACATGTTTGCAATATCTTATCCTCCCTTAGCTCGTTCGATCATGTATGTCATTAACGTATCTTGCTTTTCTCTTTGTTTCAGAGGTCGAGTGCGAGGTCTCGAGCCAAGTTGAATATTCTCTCCAAGCAATATGGGGCGTCAGCATAAGAGAACTCCACTTGGCCCTCTGGAAGCCGTGGAGCACTCTGAGAGACGCGTCCTTGAATGGGACTCTCCTTCAAGGCCACGCGCAGTATCTCACCCCATTGCAAACGTATCCTTTGATGAAATATATTTCACCAAATTGCACGGCTTAGTTTTCACTCAACCCTGCCACCGTAAATTGCATCCTGCAAGCCGTGCCTTCGCTTCACTTTTCTCATCATAAAACTGATCAGCTCGCTAAGACTTCGATGCCTTACGCTTTCGTCTAATTATCTGCATTTAGCGAGAAACATATAAGTCGTAGATACTTCTAGATTTTTCTTTGACATGCCCATCGAAAGATCCTTCTTTATACGTTGCTTTATTCCGCGTTATATATCCGTAATTTTCCTTCGGATCTTCTTTCTCTCGACTCACGCAGATTTGAGCGAAATTAGGTCACGGTTTAGGACCACAGTTATACAAGCTAAAAATTATGCCTCGACACTTTAGCTATTCGTGTATAATCCGACACGGGTGGTGCACGATTGATTTTTAATGGTGTACATTCTTTTTCACAAATCGCAGAAGATCGCCACGTTTCGTTGATATGTCCTTGGTATTTTGGGGATTGCATAATATCTATTAGCGGTTGTTAGCTGGCCAAATGTGCGGAGTTGACATTTAAACTAGTAGGCGCACAAGGTGCTCAGCGATGGAATGGTTCTAACTCCTGAAACGCAATTATCGAATACGAAGGAGTGTCGGTGCAATTGAATTGACGGCGGCTGTCGATTATCATTATTAAGATTGTGGCGTAAACCGCAACAGAAGCGCTGCAACAATAGAGACACTGTTTCGTGTTATATCGGAGCGATACATCGTAGATTATATTTAAATTATATAATCTGTGGGTACGAAAAAGTATAAATGATGAGATACGGTGAGTCAAAATTACAGACTTTGCACTAGAATCACTTTTTGAATTACTTGACATGCATTTCGGGTCAATGTTAATGCCTGTGAATCGTTCAAAACATACTTTTTTTTTTATTACGGTATATAGTGTAGGGTAAAAGCAATTTACCTTTAATTGCATAATGTCTATAACGATATATCACCCGATTTATGAAAATATAAAAGATATCATTTACCGGAATATTTGTCATTCATTAATAAACAGTTACGTTAGAACCAATTTAAATTCTTCACCATACAGTCCACGTTCGAATCAACGTCCTTAAAGCCCTTAAGGGGTCATCCTACGATCTAAACCTAACATAAAACTTCATGCTTCTTGTCAAACTATTCAGCGCTCCTTGACAGAAAAATATAGTAGACAACCTCACGGCGAAGAAACGCTGAGATTATCGCTTCCGGCACCGGAATTAGAACTCGGAACGCCACCACGGCTTTGCTATCCATTGGTGATCTTTCTAACCCGGAGAGACACCGGGGATCCGCATCCGGACGAGACGGTAATTGTCATTCGTTATAGAATAAAATAACACTTTCACGATGTGATAGCGAAATTTGTAAATTTTCTCAGCATATTGCTTGATTATTCAGAGGAACGATCGTATATTTTCTTCGTTCAAGTCCTCCGAGTTCTTTCTTTCTTTCAACTTTCAATCGTCGAAAAAGGTACACAATGCTCGTCGTCTTTGTCGACATTTTCATTTATCGACCAATAACAGCGCGCATTGCAACCCTACAGCGATGGAAAATTGATAAATTATATCTAACATCTTTTCTTATCGAGGATAGTTGTTTCCTTTAAATGTAGTATACCCTTAAAGGTGGAGAAATGTAAGTATTTACCGTCCATAGTTGCAGAACATCTACCAAATATAGATCGACAGCGTATCTATGCTGTTCTAAGTTTATTTAATTTTCACAATATTTAAAATTTTTTATTCATTTACACGCACACATATTTGTATATTGTTCAATAACAACACAAGATTCGTGAAATAAGATAATAAACTTATAAATGAAGTATATCCGCAAGCTACCTTGCTGATATCCATAAACGTACTATATACAAGTTTCCGGCGACTTTTAGACGGTAATGTACAACGTGAGAGAGATCAATCATGAAGAATGTCATGCGTTTGCTTGAATTTCCAAAGTACGAACTAGGAGGTCGGTAATCATGTCTCGGACAACAGTTAACCAGCATCTTGGGAAAGCATCATCTATTCTAATAGTTCGACTACGTCGTTCGTGCCTCCATACTTAGTTACATCCTCGCAAATTTCGCCGACTCAAAACTACTTTTCTCTTTAAAGGTGGCACTGGTGAATGTCGTTCACATCAAAGATAGTGTCTGCACGCTGCCGACCTCAATACTGGCACAGTATTTGAAACAAGCGAATGGCCAGTTATCCTGCCTCAAGGTAAATTCCGTAACATTATGGATTTTACATAATTCGGCGTGGTATCCGAATATAACTTTAAAATTAATCTTACATTATCTTACCCTATTAACCAGCTTTCTAGTATTAATAAATGTAACATTTACCGTATTCTCCATTTTTGCGTGTTAATCTGATTTAACCCACTTGTTCGATAATGCAGCAAAAAGAAGGATTGCTAGCATTCTTGTATCTATTTAAGATCGAAGCAGCACAGATACTGCGCGACTTCCATCGGGCTTTCTGAGATGAATATTATACACGACGCGATTTAATGCGTTGACTGCTGGTCTGGTAACACGTTGGCGTTAGCACCTGCGGCTTTTCTAATTTTTTAAATTCATTTTTCGATAACTCGTATCAGATTTAATATGGCTAATGAAAATGGTAGTTTGGCACGGCCATCATGCCCCAAACATAGAAACTGGGAATGATTACAAGTGGCAGCGAACGTGTTGATCTTTTAATGTAATGGTTTTTTCTGAATAACACATTATTTGCTGTGCGTGGAAACTTGCATATGATTTGATTTGCACTTTCCTTTATAAGGAGATACATAAATATTTTGTACGCAAAGAGGAAAATATCAGACGCCGATCGCGGGATCAACGTTGTTTACGCAGAGAGCTGCAGCTTTCAACCATACTGTTTTCTGTTTTATTCCTCCACAATTGAACGGTTATTATAAGCGAACATATCTCCAGTTTTTCATGAATATTTTTATTTTTTCTCAAACTTTTACATAAGAAATACCAATGGCTGTAATAGCCTTTTAATGTCTACTTAAAGTAGGACAGTTTATGCATATGCACATGAGTAAACCTTCAGCAGTTTTCAAAGCTACTTGTATTTCTACGAGTCACGTACTGAAATGTGCTTTTGCACCTTTTATTATTACACCAAAATTACTATTTGTCAAGCTAACAGCGTTATAATTACTAATCTCGATTGCACGATAAAAAACTATGGACTCGGCTTTCTAATTACAATGCAGTGTTTTATTATAGGTTGCATTGATTTTTCAGTGATTTACATCTAAACGATTCTATTGTCCGCGTGTTCATCGTAACGAATGATGTTTAACGTAAATTATAACGCCGGCGTCGGCAAACAGACGAGGCGCCAGCTTTGAGGAAAACCGAGCGAAAATCTTTGCGTTCGAGCGCACCTGGCAAAACTCTTCCCATCTTTGTTTCCAAAACGTGTCTCAAAATTTTTCTGCGAATATATCAAAATGAAGAAGCTATAAATCTTAAAAATGTGATTTTGATCAATCGTATTTGAAATCGAAGAAGTAAAGGATATACGATACATTTATAATAACTTATATACCAGAAATTGTTACCAAGTATTTGAAAGTATACTTTAAATTATTCAGTACATCAAGTAACTAAAAAGAAAAACTTTATTTCTCGATCAGTTTAATACTAAATGCACTATTAATTTTACACTGCTATTGAATTGAAATGTAAATCACAAAATTCTCGGCCCGAATATATAATGAAAAACTTTATCATTATATCTAACGATGCTTGAAATGAAGACAATCCATCGACAATTTTTTTTAGTTTTTAACATTATTATTTATTAATATCTTGAGCTTCTAGTATATCTTCTTGCAACTCTTATGCAATTGCAACTATACAACTTGCTAATACGGTAATCGAGGTCGAGCAAAAAATAATGTATTTGAATGGTGAATAAAACATTCGGCGATGAAATATATTCGAATGCCTCGATCAAAGCGTTTTTCCTAATTACGTTATCATATCCCGGTTTACTTTGTAACACATAAAAGTAATATATCTTTTTGTGTATCTAATAATTAAACTTACGTAATATGTTGCGTAACCTTTTTCATCATACGTCATTTATTGCATATTCAATATCGCGCACCGGTTTGTGAGACTTGCGAAGAAAAAAATAACGTCTAAAATTATCTACATGAGGTTATTAGGTAACACGATGCAGAAATGCCGGGATAGCTGAACCTCTATGTTTTCAAGAACAGAATATAGAATCACGTAGAATATAATGGATTATTTAGACGCGTATATGTGGTAAACGACACTGTAATATTCACATAAATTAATTGTACTGTATAAATAAAATTACTGCTGGTGCTGATACTAGATTATAGTCGGTAAACCTGCTCGCACAATTTCCAACAAAAATCAGTAATAAATCAGCCAGCACGAGTGCTTTATTTCTAAGGACGTTCACCACTGCAAATTTAAAATCTTTGCGCAAATAAAGGAATTCATCGAACCTAGCTTTAATGACGTGAATTATAAGAGCTCTATTTGCGTCACTTTTTATATCCACGACGTCACGTAATGGAGAGTCTTTAAATATCTATTAGGATGACAATGCTACACTTTAAAGGGAAAAATATTTCTGTTCGTGACATATGGGTCTAAATCTAACTCGTCAGTGGTTGATTTTTCCACGCGGTATAGATTCTATAGATTCGAAAGTTTGAAACCCGGTTAAAGTGGTAAGTTCGATGACTCTAGTACGGCGGTTCTTGCACTTTAGGAGTTCGAGGATCCCTTTCGTGTAACGCATCTTATTAAACTCCTAACCATTAATTTTGTACTCTTGCTTGGTATAGAATAAAAAAAATGTAGTTCAAGTTCCTAACCACTGATTCTCGTATTCCGAAGAATCCACTGATCATGCTTTAAGAATACCTCGCGTACATAGTTAGCCCTCTATAACCGACATTTGTTTTCGATTTCGGCACTCCGACCTGCTTTTATCTCTTCTTCCCTGATATCTCAGTCCCACGATGGCGGAAAAAGGTCAGATATAAGCTATAGATAACTCGACGAGTGGCCTTTTGACCTACGATAATATGTGAATTTCGTAAACAACGCTAGCTTTTTTAGGACATATCGTATTACTTTATCGTCACCACGAATTATGGAGGGCTTAAAAAAAACGACGAGTGCGCGGATTTTACAAAAAAATCTATCCTTTCCAGCAATTGTACTTGGCGACGGGCAACTCGACGAACTACGACGAGGGCGACATGACCTCGGGCTTGGGCCCGGCGTTGGCACTGGCGGAGCCATGCAACGACAGCGGTAACACTGGCAGAGGAACACTCGTCGCTTCCGGAGTGGGCGATCCCGAGGGTTCGCTCTGGAATACGGCTGGCGAGCAGCTCTGCGTTGTCTGCCAGTACTTCCCCCTATCCAGGGCGCTACTGCCCTGCAGGCACACGTGCATCTGTGCATCCTGCTTCGGCAAACTCGATCGCTGTCCTATGTGCCGAAGCCCCATCAAGAGTTACTTCTGCATACGCGGCGAGGAGTACATGCCCCCGGAGAAGGACATCAACCCCTGCAAGCAAAGGCAGCAGAATCATGGGCCGACTCATTGGCTTCACGACTGGAACGACAGGCTCACCGACTTCCTCGGCTTCGCTCGATAGGTCGGCAACGATTTGGTCGGGGTTGGGAACGAGCTTTCGGCCGTCGTTCGGGATGTTTGCCGGACTGCGAGATCAATCTCCGCGTGGCGGAGGCAGTTGAACCACGGCCTGAGTCACTGGCATCGCAACTGGAACGACAGGTTCACCGACTTCCTGGGCTTCCCTCGATAATAATTATCGTAGAATATGGTTATTTAACTCGATGATTGAGAATGAGCTTTGATCCGTCGTTTAAGATGTTTGATGTACTGTGGGATATTCATTGCATTATGAACTGTTTACTGGCTTGGGAAAAGAGAGAGGAAGGGTGCGGGGGGGGGGGGATTTTAAAGCTTATCTTCCTATGCGAGAGATTATCTTCCACGACGCACTTTTTCGATTTTGAGTCAAATCGCCAATCGTGATTTCCTTTAATTGCACGGACTTTCTCTCGGTTATGATAGCGATGTAGATAGATCGGATAGATAGACGTTCCGAAGGAGATGGTCGATGGATTGACGACGATGAGATTTGTGCGAATGCAACGGGTGTCAGCGTGGCTTTATGCGTCGTAAATGGTCGCGGTTAAGATTGACACTTGGAATAAGATTGTCGGACAAAAACCTGCACGTGGAACAATAAGGTTCACCTGATTTCTCTGGATGATTCAGCTGAACTCCTATGATAAATATTGCCAGTATTATCTGCTGACATTTCATACAAACTTTTATGGCGGTGAGTCAAGTCAAAGTCAAACTTTGACACGTTGACAAAAAGAAGATTATCTACTAATCCGCGTGATAAGTGAGAGGTCGCTATTAATTTTCCTCGAAGTAGCGGAAAATGATACGCCTCGGATAGATGTCAGCGCTTCTTTTGTTCTGTGAACGAGTTTTGTCTTTCTTCACAAAATAACAGCTGAACGGTTTTTCTTTGTAGTGAATTGGAGACCTTTTAACGAACAATCTCATTTATGTCTTTGGTATTAACATGGTCTACCTTTTTCCTTCGTTAGATTCTAATCGTTATTTTTGGCTCCTATTTCTGCCGCTTTTTTTCGAATTATAGAAAAACCGCGGGTCAAAACAACAAAAGACAGTCCCTGGAATTATTGGTCAGAACAAAGAAAAGGAAGTTCTGACAAGTAGACACGAAAGACTGTCCATCTACTTTTTTATTGGATGCCATCGGCTCTGTAAACTTTCTCCGTCATGTGCGATGCTGCGTTAAATGCTCGTCAAGTAGAAAGGACATCCTCGACGTTTGTTGTCCTTTCCCGAAATAGAAGCTCTTTCGTTATCCTCGAGAAATGCCGAGTGCCTCCCAACATTTTTTCTATTCTTCGTTCGTCGGTGATCTGCTGGATTAAGCTCTGATTCACCTCTTGCAATTTTGTGTTCGTAACTCGATTTTTTTTCATCGTACACTTTTTTGGAGCCGAGACGAGAACGATCGCATTAACATAATAAAGTTACGCACATCAAAGAACGATGCTGTTGATCCTTCTTTAAATCGGGAAAGAAAAGTTCGATACGTTCTCTGATACGTTTCTTTTGTTCTTGAGTGAGCCACAGAAATTAAAGCATTTAATATTACAGTTACTTGATAATATCTTTCGATAGGTTTTGCCTCCAAAAAGTACAAAAGAAAGTATACAGATTAGAAGGAGGATCGCCTACGTTGATAATCGTGGATGTACAGTAAGCCGTCCGATGTAGAAATCGATTGAAATACGGTCGTGGAATTTGCTTTGCGATCGGATTTGCAATACGTTTCTGCTCTACCGATTGCTTTCGAACGAGTTCAATTTGTGTTTCTTATGCGAACTTACAAAAGCCATTGAATTTAATTTCACAATTGCGCGATAATACATTTCAACAGGTGTTACCTACGAAAGATACAAGATAAAATGTTCGAATCGGCGAAGGGATCGACGATGTTGATAATCATGAATACACGACCGATTTTGAAATCTATGATAACGCGACTGTGCAAATAACAGAGTGGATGAACATGTACCTAGAACTGGAATTACGGACTTTTGAAGCCACAGGAAAGTCAGATCGATTGTAATTTCCGTGCAACGATTGCGAACGGCTTAGTCGATACGTGCATAGAGTATTTTGGGGGGATATTGGAGTATCTCTTGAACCTAATTTCAATATAGCATATTTTTCTGAAGGAGAGGAAATATTTAATGATGCGAGCTCAGAGAATTGGTCTAAGCAAACCTCGGCGGATAATGCTTTAAAAAGAAAATGAGTGTATATACTTGACTGATGTCACTTTCTTTTTTATGTAGAAGAATTTTGGACTTTGAACGCGTTCTTTGAATGATAACTTATGCTCGTCGAGGATCAGTGAATTAGTATCCGAATAGCGGAGAATCGGGTAATCATAATGTTCGAGAGTAGAACCCGGTTTAGAATTCTGGATTACCAATATTGCGAAATATGACCGTTAAATAATTAAGAAGGGTAGGATGATTAATCATACTTCGTTAGATATTCGTGTAAATAAGACAAACTAATAAAGTAACACTTGAAATTTTTAAGCTACGACGTTGTATAAAATACTTAAGATGTAAATACAATGTAAAAGTAAAACACGTCCGATTCTGAGGTATAGGTGGTTATTAAATTATTGATAATAACTCTTTTAATATACAAGCTTATCTCATAGATGATATCGTTCCAATATGCATGACTGTAAAGTATTTTTTTTCCTTTCTAATTTGTACTTTCACTAAAATTTTTATCTTGCAATGCTCTACCGTCCATAAACAGCGATGGAGCTAAACAAATTCTCTGTAGGCTTATATTGCATTCTTTGAACTGTGCGAAAGGTGAGTGATGTTAATACTGCTTAAGAAAAAGCTGAGTTAACGTATAAACTGTAAATACACAGACTGTGATAATTCTAATAACATCTATATAACTGACTATCTAAATCGTGATAGGATATTCCAATGAAGGAATTTCAACAGAGGAAGAAATTTTATTTCGGGTTTGGCTTTATGTCGCATCAGCCTTATTAGTAACTTTGTTAGGCGTTTATATAAAGAACACTATGTTCCATGGCGATACTCTGGCTTTTGACAATGCAGGAGGATACAAATGCGCTAATGTAAGAGTAAAGGCCTTTGAAAATTATTAATCTTAGTCGAAGGAATTAATATTCTAATTTATATTTTATGTAGCAAATAGGACACTTCAGTGATGCTGCAATGTCTGTTTGCGAGAACACTTGTATATAATTTATTTAATAAAGCGTATCACTTTGAATGACATGTGATCCCAAACCTTATCATGTACCATTACCCATAAACAGATGACACTCTTCTTTGTCCAATCAAAACAGGATTTTGAAGGTAATTTATAGTAACATTATTTCTAACACAATGACAAACAATATACACAATATAAAGCAACAATAAACTATAAAGTAAGCAACCATTAAAAATATACTTATACTAATAACAAAATAAATATACAAAATATACTTATATTATAAAATTTAAATTATATTTGTATTTAAATTTATTTTAAAAATATATAAGATTAAAAAAAATTGAATTAAGAAATATAAAAACTCAATTGTCAATCAAACTCGTTTCTTACGTGTAGGTATATTCCTTTTCAAATCGGGTAATTATTACCGCTATTTCGTTCGGTTATCTTCGGTTATCTCCGGCCTGCTTCGACTTTGTGGCTCTCATTCGAGATACTTCATAATCTATGGTGTAAATCACTATATTGTTAACCGCCGATCACATTGACATTCAATTCTGTTTTCGGCAATTGACTCATTGTCGTCAAGCAGCTTAGTCCATCGTTTGAAGGTAACATTGAGGATTGTGTGAAACACGTTGTTTACTTGACAATCGCCGCAGGCTTTCACGAGCTTTACACGATTTTAGATAAATTTTTGAACGTTGATCTAGACATGGAAGGAAGGAAGCGGATCTCCTACCGTGAGAATTGATACAAACGTCCGGCTGCTCTAAAACCGGTGCGTGCGTAAGATCCTGTAGTCCTTATCGTTCGAAACAGTGCATTATCATAACTCTTTACGGTGATCTTTATCGATTTTACTGATATCCTTCCTGAGAAATTTAAATGTGGTTTGTACGGTGACCTTTGCAGGCTTTACAATCATCGATCAAAGGGGAATGTTTGTTTTTCTCCTCTCTGCCGTTAATTTTTCGATGCCCGACAAAGGTTAGAGGGAACAACAGCACGATCGCTTGAGTTGCTATATAAATACGAATTGGTGAGTCATTGGTGGCCGGACCGATACGGCTTTCTTGTGTCTTCTCGCACAATATATACATATAGTTAAAAAGGAACTTTTCAGTTATTACAAAATTTGCTCTCAATAAGTTATTAAGTGATGCTAAATGAAAGGACAGTTTCAAAAGCGTTAGAAAAATAAATTTCAGCACTATTTACTGACTCCTTGTGCTTCAAAATAACTGGTTGAAACATTTTAACGTGCAACTATCATAATTTTAATAATTTCAATGAAAGCTAATCAAATTGTACAATTTATTATATTTGCAGAGTATTCCGCATTGTTTTAATCCTGCGACAATAATGGCTGGCAGTGGAGAATTATGGGTACAATGTTTTACATGTTGCTTAACTCAACAAGGACCGAGAACCAGAAATGGAAGACAGAGACCCCATCAGAGACTCAGGATAGATAGAAGTATGATAGGGGTACCCACAAATTTTAGACACACTGGACATATTAGCAGCGGCGATCTTGATTCTAATAGCGCGCAACTGTCTAGTTTACAAGCGCAAATGCAAATGAAAGGCGGTTATGAAACAAACTATAGTTTAAAGGTATGACAAGGTGTTTTAAGAACGAAGATAATGGACATATTCTAAAATATGGATGAAAATCTAAACATCGATGAAGACGATTAAAAAAATGGATAAAAACAGGAGACTTTGTTTCAGGCATGTTGAAAGTAACTGCGTAACACTTTAGATGGATCTGTAAAGAACATTTTTATAGAGCTATCAAACTGACTGATTTTTTTATACATTTCTTACAAAACAAGTAACTCATATGCGTTAAGCAAAATGGAGAATGGATAATGCGATGACTTGCATTGCGTATGTTTTTGATAAGCGTAGATTAAATGTACTATGAGTGGAAAAAGTCTTAACTACGATGCTGTGACTTGACAATGAAAGCATTTCGAACGTTTTGCACTTATATTTACATTTATGGAACGAGCTTGATTATAAGTCTCTGACAGAAAAGTGCACTTAAAAAAAAGATTTTAGTTCTGAGGGATAGAGCTAATGCTTGTCTTGGGAAATCTACTTCCATACAGCACAGAATGACTTTCATTTGTTATACTCTTCAATTTTTTACCGTTTTAGAATTCTTATACCATGCACATAAATTTTGATGTATATACATATATCTGAACACATTAATACGTACAAATGTTCGGCAGTATTAGAATATCTACAGTCTTCACTATTAAACTCATTTTTATAGAAATATATTATGGAAGATCTATATGGTGTAACTTTTTTATATTTTGAAACTTAGTGTAAATAGTCATGTAAAAAAATGGCCAAGGTAACATGATACTTCCAATCGACAAGCTCATGAAGCACAACTTGGTTCATTCCATTTCTAAAAAAGACTCCAGATAGAAATATGATAAATATTACTTGAAATATAAATGTACAGAAACGTTAGAAGGAAACAATTTATGTTACTTTGCATTTGTCTTTCGTATGTTACTTTCTACATACACATTTATCTGGTGTATTTCATATATGTGCATCACGTTACGTCATAGAAAAATCAACTCATCATTTTCATTTGTTCAGAGAAAGTTACGCGAGAAGATAGTATAGTTGATAAACCGTTATGTATTGTAAAAATATGTATTGAAACAAGCGACGATAAATTAACTGCGAATTTTGTATGTAGTATGGAATAAAAAATGTAATAAAATACGTTTATTATAAATAGGCTTTAAATATTTGCACATGTGACTCACATATGAAAATATCTCTCAATTTTTACTAACTTCCTCGTGGTGAAGCTTGAGCCATTGATATAATTTACAAAACATATTACGTTGCAAATAGTATCAAGCAAATGGCTGCAGTTGCGGTTTAAGATATAAGTAATACGTATCAGCGTAAAAACTAAATAAATGAATGCAAACAAACACGCGTGTATTTCGGAACATTTTATAGTGGGGAATTCTCGCAATATACTTTTAAACAATCGAAGAACATACTGGTTTTATTATGCTTACATTTATTTTTGGATAAATAATAATAACAAATAATGAATGGTAGAAAAGAAATGTTTACTATATATTCTCTGGCACTATTCTCGGTAATCTCGGATTATTTATAAATCGCATGTTAGGCATTATAGAATATAATAGCTATATCTATATCAATAATTAATCGGTTAACGATTATTATAGTATCACATAGTATCACATAGTACAGATTCGTGCTCATCCCAGGGACTCATTTCATCCCTAACATTTATATGATACGTGCACCGGTACGGGTAAATATTTCATCAGACAGCAATTCATTTTAAACATACCATGCACGTACATTGGCAGCCAAGCTGCGTCGCTATATACATCGTACCCTTAAAAATCCATGACTATAGATGGTTCATCAAAGAAACGCCAGCGACTCTTTTTATCGCTCATAAAACTGCCTTCGCCAGCTATGCTGACGTACCAATGTGTATAAACATTTATTATGCTGCGATATGCGCCTCAGATATATATGTATGCACGTATATATGTATATATATGTATATATGTATATATA